>PVJS01005897.1:0-62138 GCA_004027185.1 Glis glis
GTAGTTGTATATATGTATGTATATATGTATGTGTGTGTGTGTGTGTGTGTGTGAACATGTGTATGTATATATGAATGTATACCATGCATAGTTTCTATAGTTTCAAAAGAGATATAGCCAGGCATAAAGTATTGATATTAATGGAGACTAAGACCAAGGATAGTCAAGTAAGGTCAAATCAACAAGTAATTCCCAAAGCCCATACTGACCAATGGTGTTGACCTCATTTACAATAAGATCTTTACCCAAAGCCCTTGCAACCCTGACACCTGAATGGAGTTTGGAATAGCAACTGTTACAGGGAAGCCAAACAGTTTTTAAGAAGTTTCTTTACATAAATTTGAGAGTCAGTTCCATCCATTCCCAGAATGTTGAGGGGAAGGGATGTAGGTTCTGGAGCAGAGAAAGGAGAGAGAATACCAAGAGGATGAAGGTTCCTTGCTTTGTGGCTTGCCCCAAGTCAGAGCTTTATGGCCTTTCTCCCACATAATGACTTATTAAGAGGCTCTTGTCTTTTCTTCAATTGAAATTTATTTTATTGGAAGACTGTGTTGCAGAATGGTTAATCATGCAGACCCAGGATGTAAATCACAGCTATGCTACCTACTAGCTGTATAACCTTGGGTAAATTACTTAACCTCTTTGTGCTTCTGAATTCTCACCTGTGAAATGAATTTCATCATAGTCCCTGCCTTATTGGGTTATTGTGAAGATCAAATGAGTTAACATATGTGAAATAACTATAACAAACCCTGACATATAGCAAAGCACTCTAAATTGTGAACCATTAAGGAATGCCCCATCGGAGACAATTTAGGTCACTGGGAAATTGAAAAGTTTGGAAGGTGAGAGATCATGTTGTTAAAGGTAGGGCTGAACTGGAACTGTGAATCTAGCGGTTGAAATAATAAACAGAGTAATTGTTGGAGAATTAACAGCGACTCTTACGGCATTATATTTAAGACTTGAACCTTGGCTCGAACTACTTTTAACTTCTTCAATGTTTAAGACCTATAAATGTCAGAGCTCACTAATTTCTTTGGCTTTCAATAAATGCCAGTGACTCTGAGAATTGCTATCCCTTTCGCTTATCTGGCAAGAGCACAAGCTTAAAGGGTATCCAAGAGGGCAATGGTGACCCATTCTCTTCTCAGTGGAAAATGCAGGTTACTGAAGCCGATCAGCCTCTCAGGCCACAGTCAGTCTGAGGACCATCTGTGTGGAGCCACTTGAACGAAGGTGCATGATGAGGTTCCCAAGGACAAAGACACAGCCCCTCTGTTAAACAATGCCCTACTCACTAGGGGAAATATGATGACAGGTACATACTGACCTCTATTCCTCTGGAACCCTCAGGGAATAGATAACTTTATTTAATAAAATGTTTCAAAAATCTAAAGCATGTTCCATTTGGGTCCCCCAAAAGTGTTTTAAATATTTCAAATGGAAGTTTTTCTAATAGAAGCAGACCATACTTGGTCACAGACTCTAGAGAAGAATTTCGTCTTTACTTATAATGCAAGATCATCATTATGAGAATCAATTATTGAACTCTGCTATAGTATAAGGGGCTACTGAGGTATGAAGGACTGTTTGCCCCTGTCCTAAATGACCCCAGATGGACATCCTGTTCAGAGCTTCTCTGTTTCTTTTCTCAGAAGGATGATAGGCAGTTAGCTTTCTTTAAAAAAAAGTACAGCCTCCTCTATTCTAGTGCATCAGGCAGACATCCAGACAAAAAGAGATTGTTCGAATTCTTCCCAAATTAAAGTAACTAGATTTATGTTGTTTTTTAATGTAAATAAAGAAACCATTATCTCCTGAGCACATCCTAAGTGCTAATAACTTTTGCATTCATAATTTCTCTTAGCCCTTTAACAGTTTTTGCAATATTTTTAGAAGGAAGTTACTGCGTTCAAAGGGCACCCTAATTTGACCTAGATCAAGTGCTTTTTGAGATCTAGTGTAGGTAAGAATCACAAGAAGAGCTTGGCAGAACAGGTTTTTAGGTCCCACCTCCAGAGACTTTGATTCAGTAGGTCTGGAGTGGGCCCAAACCTCTCTAACAAGCTACATGATGCTAACGCTGATGATCATTAGAGACAAGGCCCAAGAGGATATAGCTGGGAAGTGACAGATGGAATTCTAACCAATGAGTGCACTATTTTCATGAAATTACACAGTTCTGAAGATGTGGACATAATTTTTGACTAATGAGACACACTTTTTGCTCGCTTATAGAGTCCTAATCATGCTCCGAGTAAGTTCATGTGGTAAGTACATAGTTCCCGACTCAGCATGCTAATTACTCAACTAGCACTTTTGTTCTCTATGCAGAAAGAGACATTTATTTCATTTCAGTAAATGTTGTTGGCCAGGTATTGTCATAGGTGCTGGTGATACAGAAGGAGACAAGATGCACAAATGCTTTTGCCTCATGGATCTTACATTATTTTTTTAAATATATACTTTTATTGGTGCATTATAATTATATATCATACTGTGGTATAGAGTGATAGGAACACACATGCACACAGCACTTGGTGTGTTTCCCTCAAGATCCCACCCTACTCTCCCCTTTCCTGTCCATATCATTGAGACTGGTTTCATAGATGTATGTAGCATTATTTAAACTGTTATCATCATATGTCTCTATCCCCCATCTTCCCTCCCCTAAACTCCTTACATAACTCTATTGGAGTCTCTACTCCTTTATCTGGGGTCTCTTTTGTTTCTCCATTTCTCTCTAGCTTCCAGATATGAGAGTTGCAGGAAAATGGATGGATCTTACATCCTGAGAGTCATACACAAAAACAATAGCAAATAACAGAACCCAGAAATTTTCAGAAAATAAGTGCTCTGGTGAAACCCAGAGGGACTGGTATGGTAAGGGATGCTGACTTTGGGGAAGTTGTACTGGGCTAGATGGACAGAAGAGGCTTCTTGGAAAGGGTGATGTTTAAGGTCACACCTTAGTGACACAAAAGGACCAGGGCATTTGAAAATCTATGAGCAAATCATTTCAGACAAATTAAAAAGGTCTTGGTCAGGGAATTAGCCCAGCGTGTTTAAGAGGGAGATGAAAGTCCAGCGTGCATGTGTTCTGTGTTGGTCCTGGGGAAGCAGGAAGAGAACAGGGGAGAGTTAGGAAGATGGCCTAACTATGCTATGTGGTGGTGAGAAAGGACAGTAAAGCCACGTGTGTGACTGGAGGAACAGAGATTGGGAGAAAGGCTCTAAGAGGGACTGAGTGACCAGTGAGGATCTGAAGGTAGCCAAGGATGTACTTTTTTGATGTGGGTGGAAAGAGAGCCTGTGGAGACTCTTGAGGAAGATAAGCTTCTATAGTAGCATGAGCCTTATATGGACAGCATTAATTCCATTAGATATGGAAATATATTTGTCCTCAGGACTGAGAGATATTTTCAGTCTGGCAAGAGTTAATAGCAGAAGGATGGCTCCGAATTCAGTCTGGTTGTATATACATATACATTTAAGCAGTGGTTAACGATAGCCTTGAATTAGAATCACCTGATGCTTAATGATACAGCTGCCTGGACCCCATTCCAGATGAATTAAATTGGAGCCTGTAGGTAGTTGGGCCTAGGGTGATGCGTGTGGTTCTGATGCACACATGACGCCCAGCTGAGAATCATTACCCCAGAGCAGGTGTTAGCAACCTCCACTGCACATTAGAATCACTTGGTTAAGCTTCAAAAAATAAGCCATGCCCAAGCCTCACCTTGGGTCAATTAAATAAGCATCTCTGGGGCATGGGGACCTGAGCATTGGTATTAAAAAAAAAAAAACAGTAAAGTAAAAAGAAACCAACAGGCTTCTTGGGGAACCTAGCCTAGGGCTAGAAAGGTAAATGAAACAAGGTAGCTGTCTTGTAAGTTTACACTCTACCAGGGGAGATGTGAACAAATGCAGTGTGCCAGTCAGAGCAACATTAAAAATAAAAAGTGTAGGAGACGTAGAGGAGTGAGGGACTTATTCTGTCACTGAGGAACGGGTAGGGTGACCAATTCCACCAGGTCTTGCTTGGAATTTTCCTGAAATTCCCAGTCCAAGGCAACCTCTCAATCCCATGCAGACCAGGAGGGTTAGTCACTCTATGTGGTGGTAGAAGTTTGTGATGGGAGTTTGGAATGGAAAAAGAGCTTGACAAGTGGGCTGCATGGAGGTAGAAGTAAAGGTGGGGGTGAGGCATATTTTAGGTAGTGAGAACAAGAAGCATAAAGCCCAGCATGGATGGGGGGCTTGGAAATCTAGAATTATTGTGAGAAGAATATGCCAGGGGAACTGAAGGTGAATGTGGAGAGATCATTCTAATCACAGATTCCCAAACTTATTGGCTTACTACCCTCTTTTTAGAAAAAAAAAATACTCAGTGCCACCCTGGGAGTTTCTGTTATCTTTATTCAACACCCTCCAATTGTACCTGAGACTACTACTATCCCCCTGGATCGGGCCAGCATTCCCCCTGGGGGCGGTATCCCCGACTTTGGGAATCTAGGTCTGGATCATAAAGAGCTTCTTGTTATGTCCTAAAGTTTTGCTTTTATCCTGAAGGTATCCAATGAGTCATCCATCATGCTGAAGCAGGTAATGGGAGAACGTAGGTGTGATCATCCCGCAGTTTGGATCTTCATTTTGTACAGATCCCTAGAGAAGGCTCTGGGATCTTGTGCTTATTTCCTGGGAGCCCTGCTGACTCCTTCAGGGACAAACTCATTTAACCCCTCTCCACATGCTGGGCTCATTAGGAGAATACAGGGGTCACATGTGCATAGTGCAAAATTCAGATGAAAGCAGTTTTAATTACTTGGGCCGATTCTTCAGATGATCATCCCAGGAAGTTGCCGACTATTCAGACATCAGATTCCACAAGGGTCTGGAGCCCATCTGGGCCTCACCACATGGCCCTAACAAGTTCATCAACCTGAGTCTCAAAGAAGCAGCTCTAAAGAACAGAGCTTGCCCCCTCACACAGATGGTGCTGAGAAGATTAATGGAGTTTAGTTTGAAAGGGTTTTGTATTCTAGTAGGAAACTTGCCCATAGATGTTTCTTCTATTGTAGAAATAATAGTAGAATCACAGCAAGAGAAAACATAACTTATTCTCCCAAGTCAGTGTGTTTTCTCTCTGGGTATTGTGGTTTTTATCTTAAATGTCCCCCAAAAGCCATATGTTGAAGGCTTGGTGACCAGCCTGTGGAGTCATTGGGAGGCGGTGGGGACTTCAGGAAGTGGCGTCTGATAAAAGGGATTTAGGTCAATGGGGATATGGAGACCCTGGACCCTTCCTTTCTCATTTTTTGCTTCCTGGCTACCATGAGGTGAACACCTTCGCTCTGCCATGCGCACCAGCCATGTCTCACCTCAGGCCTTAAAGCAACAGAGCAAAAAGACCATGGACTAAACCTCTGAATTCATGAGCCAAAATAAACCCTTCCTTCTTTAAGATGTTTACCTCAGGTATTTTGTCACAGCAATGGAAAGCTAACTGAAACACACTGAAAAAGATTCCAGCAATAACAAACCCATTTCAATACCTGAAATATCATGGCACAATATTAGCATTTGGTGGGTCATAATATTTGTGTGTGTGTGTGTGTGTGTGTGTGTGTGTGTGTGTTACTAGGGATTGAACCTATGGGCATTTGACCTCTGAGCTATACCGTCAGCCCTATTTTTTTACTTTTTATTTTGAAACAAGGTCTCACTAAGTTGTGAAGGGCCTTACTAAACTCCTGAGACTATGAACCTGGGATTCTCCTGTCTCAGCCTCCCAAATACTGGGATTACAGGGGTTATGGGCATGCCCCCACGATACTGGGTTGAGTCATAATATTTTGATGTTGCTCTTTTGCCAATAATTGTTTGTTTCCTCTCTTTTTACTGATCCATTTGTTGAATGAGTCTTGGAAAATGTTTCATGTTGACTTTCATCCACAGCTCTTAGCTTTCTTACTCTCCCCTAATTAAAAACAAACAAACAAAACCAGAAACAAAACCAAAGAAACAGCACACAAGTTTTTGATGAACCAAAACAGATAAAATAAAAGAAGTAAATAAACATATGCTAAATATATAACAGGCTGAAAACAGTAGTACTTAAAGGTGATGCATAAATATAAATTATTTGGAATTCATTTGTACGGGAGATTTGTCTCTTCTCCCTCATTAAATTGTTTATTTGACCACTTCTTTGTATCAGTATAAACACATGCATATTTATTTTGTACTTTGGGTTATAATCCAATGCAATGTTATTGACTTTGTTCCTCAGAACATTCCAGCTTGGCCTAACGGAGATCTCTTTCAGTTTGCTCCTCCTCCCTTTTCATGCTCCTGTCCTTTGTTTTTCGAGCACTTCCTTACTTAGTAGCTTAACAATTTGTTCCAGGCACATCTTGTATGTACCTGGTTCCAACTCTGGAGTCAGCCAGTTCCATTTACTGACGGGCTTTAGGAAACAAGGTCTGGGTGCTGGCATGTCACCTTTGTTTCTGAGACTTGTCCTTTGCCTGACAAAAATAGTAAACTTTGGTCTGTACCTGTGATGCTGACTTACTAGTAACTGTGCCTTCCAAATTTCAGTGAGTTCAGTTGTAAAACTTCAGTTGTAAAAATTCAGTTGTAAAACTTACCCAGATAGTTTTCAGCAGCTACCCGTTATGCATCCGACATTCCATTTCTGACTTGTTGGTTCTTCTTCCTATTCTCCATTGTCTAGCAGATTTTCCAAAATTTCCAGCCTATTCCTAGACTCCAGATTTGACCACAGGCTTGTTTTTCTACTGCCTGAGCTCAGTGAAGATAATAGTTACATATCTTGATATGATCTGACATTCCCCGTATCTAAAGTACTTCATGGGACAGAATGAGCACTCACCCGTTTAGCAAGTGAAAGAATTAATAAATACATTTTGATAATAGGACCCATGCAAGCTATTATATTATGGACTGGCAATGGTTTTTATGATCTCATTTTGAGTTTGGAATTGCTGGAAACTGCAGATAAGACCTGGGGGCCAGGGAGTGCTATATTGAAGTGAAGGCAGCTGCCCAGGTTGATCCCACCAAACACTTGTCAACTAATCACTTTAGAAGACCTTTGGGTTAGAGGAAACTTTAAATGTCATTAAGTCCACTATTGCATCTTATCCATCAGATGCTCAGTTTCCCCAGTTTCCCTGTGCTTTAGAATGGTGGACCCTTCGTACAAGGTGTTGAACACGTGGTATGAGGAAGGAAGCCTCCGTGGGAGGAACCAGCAGATATTGTGGCATGGTGGGCAGGGAGAGGAACACTTTATATTTTGTCTTATGAGAAGTCACCAAGAGTAATGGCGAAGAACTTACCTATATTTAATGTCTTTTAAGTGCCAGACACTGTGGTGAGCCACATTTTCTTCTTTCTCCTTCTGTATTCCTTCTCCTTCCTTTCACTCCCTTCTACTTCTCTTTTCTCTTCCTGTTCCTTCTTACATCACTTCCCCTCAGTCTTCTCCTCTCCCTCTCCTCTATCCTCCTCTTCTTTTCCATCATCCAATGTATTAAATGAATACTCTGTAGACTTCCTGTTTTCCATCCAGCATATAGGGAACTTGGGAGTCATGACTGCTTTAACAACAAGTAAAAAGCTAACAGAAAGGTTAATATTTCTTCTTAGATCCATCAGGGAAGCGAGATCACAGGCAAACCACCACCTCTTTACCCCCAAATTGAAGAGATAGGTGAACACACAGTCATAACTTATTGAAGCAGAAACCTTTTTGGGAACCAGTGCCAGGGTAGGAAAGCTTGAACTATATTTAACAAATTGCCAAAGTCTCAGAGTGGATAAGTTGGAGAGTCATCAACTCCAGGGGCCACCTTGCGAGCTTTACCTCCAAGACTTTGACCAAGTTCTCACAGTGAATATCAGAAAAATTCTCTTATGCTTTCAGTGGGGAAAAGAGGCGATTTTGAAATAAACCACAACGCTCTCTTCTTAACAAGGCCTGCTGTTCAATTTTACCAGAGCCTAAACTATTGGAGTTTTATCATAGCTTAAATGACCTGGATAGGGGAAGTAATTCCAGAACATTCTACCCATTCTCTCCCTCCTAAGAGGGAGGGAGGACCAAGAAGCACCTGTAAAGTTCATAGTCCAGAGGCAAAAAAAAAAAATCACTAAAAGACTGAGACCTAATCATAAGACTATATAATGCTTTTCCTTTCCAAATACTTGCCATTACACCAAAGGTCTGTTTACCCAGTACATCATGTCTTACACGGCAAACTAGAAGGCAAAACACAGAATTCAAAGGGACAGGGCAAACATCAGAACCAGACTCAGATATAGCAGGTGTGTTGAATACTATGTGTGAACGCCTGAACATCAATCCATTTATATCTTATATAACCCTCACAACCTCAAGAACTAGAAATTATGTTAGTTATTTTACATACAAAGCGTCTGAGGCTCTGAGAGGTTAAGTAACCTGATTAAGGTCCCATGTCTCCTAAGGGCAGGCATTGACATCATTGAGCTGTTATGTGTTGCAGGGAGAGACTTTGTAATGATGTTTATCTGCTGGAGTTGTGCTGTGTGATATGGTAGCCACCAGGCACTGGTGGCTATTTAAATGTATATGAATTATAAATTAAATGTAAGTTAATTATAATGAAATACATTTATTTCCTAAGTTGCATGAGGCAGGATTCATGAGCTCAACAGCCAGGTGAGCTTAGGGGGCTATCATACTGTACTGAGTAGGTATAGAATAGTTCCATTATTGCAAAGAACTCCATTGGGCAGCACTAGCTGGAGTCTTAGCAGGCCAGAAAACAAACAGCTTTCTTCACACCCAAGTTGGAAGGCACTTGTGCAGATCAGCTTCTATTTTCTACCTTCTTCTCACATCTGAGTGGAAGCTGCTGACCCAGCATCTTTTCTCTTTAGTTTCCCTAGTTTCCCCAGACACCTCGTGGGGAAGAAGGAGCTCTTATTGATAATTGCCATGGCCTGCTGAGGGTGTTGAGGCATTGCCTTTCTGGATAACGAAGAAAAGCTGCCGACATAGCCCGGGTTCTATGTACCTTCTCCTTCAGCAGTCATTCAGAGTAGGCAGATACTATTTTTCATTCTTGTCTTGGAATTCTTTCTTGTTAGTCTTGTCATACTGAAGCTTACCCAGTCTACATCTGCCCTTCAAGGGCTTGTAAATTTGGTCCTCCTCCTTTTTCTTTTTTTAATCTCCAATTTAATCTGGGACTAATGTCAGATCTTTTTTTCCACAGCTCTGGTACATATTCCCCCACAAACCCATATCACCCACATTTGAAGACTGAGACAAGGGTGAGCCCTTACTGCAGAGGAAGTTTTCCTGTAGAGTCGTCAGAGCACAATGCTCCCTTTCAGAGAAGATGCTCAGTTCTGGAGCTACAGCTTGTGTAAACTGGGGGTTGTTCAGATAGCCAGTGGAACTCTCAACTGCTCTCTGGCTTTCTAACATAAAACCTCCCACAAGAGAGCTATCCTTTGGGAAAGTAAGTAGAGAGGAGGAAACCATACTTGTGTGTGTGTGTTATCTCCAGCATCCAGAAGGCTGGCAGAGAGCGAGTAGCCCTGCTGTGCCTCTATTTTGTTTTACTTTCCTTGTTTTTCATATTTCATTTTAAGCAATGTTGTGGCAAGAAGGCTGTGTGTTGTCATAGGGGATTGTCAGTGCTGTGGAGAATGGTCAGTGTTTTAACGGGTCTTTCCTTCTCTGAGGACTCGGGGGAGTAGATATGATGGATGAACTTGGAGAATGCTAGAGAAATGCCCTTGGGAGCTGAAAATGTTCAAACCAGCTCCCCTGCTGAGCCTATCTACAGGGCTTAGTTTATCGATTCAGATTCCCCTGACATGATAGTCAAATAGGAAGTGATTATAAACAAAGGAGAGGAGAAAAAAGAGATGGACTGTCTCAAGGAACTTAAATATGACTATGAAGAGATTCTCACATATCCTATCAGCGACCCTGGTTACTGTATGCCCTTAAAACACCAATTACCTAGGATGAGAGAGATGGAAACTCAGGAGTTTCTTATTAACAACTTAAGGCAAAGCTCAGATCCCTTCATAAATTTTCATTTCATTCAGGGTTTGGGCTCAGAGATGGGGTCCTGTATGATTCTTCCCTCTGTTAGGCTTGGAGACCTGATTTGGAAACACTACAATAAAACTAACTCAAATTCCCAAAGCACAAAATGCAGAAGCAGACATTTATTTCTTCTTCAATACAGCGGAGATTTTCTATAAATTTAACTTCTGATTAGAAAACTTCTTACATTGGGAAATTTCAGCAATGAAATTTCAGTAATAAGCCAAATGCAGGTCTGCTTGAGGTCGAATGAAATTTAGATGAAAAATCCAGGATTATCAAAAAGAATGAGGGAACTTCAAGTTTCTGTACATTCAAGGTCAACGGGTTGGATTCTTTCATTTTTGATTTTTATGGCAGCACATAATTTCTGTTCCTAGTTGGCTCCCTGCTTTTTTTAAGCAATAAATTTTGGGTTGCGATAGTAAACCTCACTTGTAATCAAGTTGGTACATTTCCCTATCTGAATATTTCTATAGCACCTATCACTTTAGCATGCCATAGATTATCCCCTTTCGTAGAGAATAACAATAGGTGGAATAGCTTTCTAGTAGTATTTTCTAGCAGGATCTATTAATTTAGTCATTTAACTGTTGGGAAACTGAGGTATAAAGAAATTAGTCAACAGTGAACAGTTCACATTGAACTCATCTTCCTCTAAAATAAGAAGGCTTATGATAGCCATTAAGCACCTCCCTTCCACGTGTATTTTGTTATTTAATTCATAGCCTATGCTCTTTAAACTAGTTGTTGGGGAATCACCCCAGCCCTTTCCTTCTGAATTGTTTCCTTGCATTCTGATGTCATTATTGTACCTTTTATCATTCACTCTTTCTAATACGATTGTAAATTACTTAAGGGAAGTGATAGTGCTTTGAATTTGTATTTCTCAGTCAAAACGCCTGGTGTGAATATTCCAAAGGACAATTGTGACAAGAGACACCTACCAGACTAGTTGGTAGAGATTTCTACTTTTTAGTTGGTTAAAGGACCTCACAAGTTCTGTGTCTTTAGGGAGGGAGTGAGTAGGGGCTGAGAGGATCTAGGGTGGAGGGAAAGGGGATCCTCATCCTAATGGATTTTCCCGAGATGAAATGGTCTCTATAGTCACTCTTGTGGGAGACTTACCCTTTACTCATGCCATATTGAATAAAGGAAAGGACTCTCCAATAGGGATTTATGGCTGAAAGCTTCCTTAATTATAGGAAGTATAATAAGTCCTTCTACTACCTTAATGATTGGGGAATTAAGAAGCTCCTTAATAGAAATTGACAGGATCCATTGTCATTGCAAAGAAGGTTCTGTTATGGTCTGAAGTACCCTGCCAACCATCCCAGGATTTAGGGTTCCCCAAAGGCTCATTAACATCTCAGACCATAAGGTCTCCAAAGGAGGCACTAATGGTCCACCTCGTTATGATCTGAGGATAATGACTGCATGACATCCATATCCACTACAATGATAATAGCTCTGTAAAAACTGTTATGATGTCAGCAGAAGAAAAAAATCTCATTTGCACTTTATAATCTTTGATTTCTAATATGCCACAGAATCCAAATTATATTAGAATTATTTTACAAATCTGGCTTAATATAGGCAATGCAATACGATGCTCTAAAAAAATCAAAATACCCTCTTCAACAGCTGCTATCAACCTTATATTACTGCATAAATGAATGGTAGGATTAGTAATATTCTCATAGTATTGAAATACTTATGAGTAATGGAATAAAAATAGACTTAAATTTCCCTTAATTTACATACTCATTTACTCCTGGGAGTGAAAAAGAATTCGGTTTTTAGAATGTCCCAAAACAGCAGTAAAAAAAAAAAAAATCCCATCATATAATAACACTAATAGGAATGATTGTCAGTCTATACCGAGAACTTATTATGCATCATGGCCTGTGCTAAGTAATCTTTCTGCAGCATCTTATTTTCATCCTTGCAAAAACATCTTTGAGGTGGGCATCCCCATCAGCCTCGCTGTACAGATAACAGACACATGCAGAGTTGTTAAAGATGCTGTTCATGAACCTCAGGCCCTGCAGAGCTCAGTGCAATTCCAGCCTAGTCAGTCTGACTTCAGACTCGTGTGCTAGGAAGAGTTACAGATTCAGAACCAGGAGAAATGGGCTTTGGTATAAATTTGGACCAACTATTTCCCCTTCCAGGACATTTTGAACTAGCAAATCTTGAAAGAATATTTTCTGTTTCAACCTTTTTACTGACAAGGACATCACAATAGTATAGCTGGAGCCAGACTTATCACAGAATTCTCACAATCGCAACTGATATTCATTGGTAATAATATTGTATTCCCATTGTAATCCAGTTTGGCTGAATGTTTTTTCCCTTTGGTACCAAATTATTGATTTTAATTGCTGCTTATAGGAAGCATATGGGGAAAACCATCTTCCGTTATTGTTTAGTTATGTAAAGTATACCCCAAACCATTTTCCAATCAATTTCTATTTGGCTTTAAACAAGGGAAAAATGGAGATGAGTGTAAATAAAAATCTATTAGTCAGTGTTAGTACTGCCTTTTTATAGCTCTAAGCATTTTCCTGTGTATAAACACAAGAAAGCAAATTAACATTTTAAAGAGATTTCTCTATTGGGTTATATTTAATAACAAACCAGCATAAAAAGGGGAATCTTATAATAATAATTTAAAAAATTCTGTAGATAATCTTTGAGCCGTGAAGCGTAGCTATTTGTTGAAGCTCAAGCTGCAATACTCAGATCCTTCCACTAGAGGGGTGAATTGTTCCTAATGAAAAGACCTCATCGTTTGGGGAGGGAGACAGAGGGCTGATAACTTACACTGATATTCTGGACTCCAAAAATATACTTGGGATGGCTTTCCCCATAACACTCATACTCAGTGAAGCTGGCCATAAAATAGAGAGTGCTATAAGTGAGGTTTTGAATATCCAGTCCTAATGAAAGTATAATCTATTGGTATATTAATTGATGTTGGCTGTAGATGGAAAGAATTTGACTAGTATACCCAAAATGTAACAAATGATGGCAACTTGGCTTCAAAATGATAGATGAAGGCAGGAATTCTAGGGGGTAATAGGGTGATTATGAATTTATTAGGAGAAGGCTCATTGAGAAACTCTAAACATTTATGGATTCTATAACTGTCTTGCTGTAAAGAAACAATATACTAAAGCATATATAGTCCAAGATTCTCTAGTTTATTTTTCAGAAGTGGAAGGGAATGTACTTCTGATAATTTCTCCATAGGTGCCACTCTCCTATTTGCCATGGTCTTCTCCAATAGCAGAGAAATCTCTGAATGCAGCAGACAAAATATTGAAGGAATAGAAATGCCTGAGACACAAGATTGGCCAGCAGTATATATTTGTATATCCTCACAACCATTATTTTAAAAAGTAGATGTAAAAAGGAGTTGCTAATGTTCTGGTAAAAGCAGCAATGCTTCAGACAAAGAATTTCAAGGCATTTCCAGTCCAGTGTTGCACATTGACTTTATGTAGACATGCACAGAATGTAGACATCGTTTTGACATTCCACTGATGAAAGAGATGCAAAGAAGTAAAAATGAGCAGAAGGGAGGAAAGCAGCTCAAAGGAGGCATATTATTTTTTAAAAGCAGTTCACATGTTAGAGATTGCTCTCTAGTAGTTTGCAAACATCCCGTGCTTTTCTGAGAATCATTTCCTAAGGAGATTTCACATCAAACTCTGCCCATACACCATGTTTTGTGGCATGGGACAGTTTCTAACCCAATATGAGTGGCCAGCCAGTGCTAGGGACAGCATGTGCCTCTGTCTCTGTTTCTCTGTCTCTTTCTGTCTCTGTCTCTGTCTCTCTCTTGTGAGCACTTTCTCCACCCTCACTCTACCTACACACAGTCCTCACTATTCAGAGTCCATACTTTTATTTACAACCTCCAGTCAATACCTGAAGTATTTTAGACAAGTACAGAGAGAGGAAATCAGTCTCCCACCAGATACAGACATGTTCCAGCTAGGGTGGAACAAGTTCACACGTTGCCTTCTTATTTCAGCCCTCAGACTGTAAACAAGGATCCTTTTTGTGATATATTTTGTGCCACATTTTTAAAAAAAATTTTGTGCTGTTTGTTGGTGATTTCACCATTTTAAATGGCCCAAACTGAAGTTCTGATGTGCCGTCTAGTGTTCCTAAGTCCAAAAAGGTTGTGATGTGCCTTGCTGAGGAAGTAGATGTGTTGGATGAGCTTTCTTCAGGCATGAGTTGGAGTGCCATCAGCAGTGGGTTCCATGGTAAAGAGTTGTGATAGTTCATTTTAAGCCTTGCCTAGACTTGATTAAGAGGTTCTAGAGTAGAGAACTGGTAAAGCATTACTTCTCACTGTGTCTCACAGAGGAGACTGGCATGCGAGTCAGTGGGCTGAGTGTGAAGATCTGCCTTCAATGTGGGTGCCCATCATCCAGTTTGCTGGGAGCCTGGAAAGAACAAACGAGGCAGAGACACTGGGAGTGCAGCTCAGTGGTAGAATGCCTGCCTAGCCTGAACAAGTCTCAAGGTTCAATCCCCACCCAACACTGCAGAAAAATAGGAGATGATCTCCCCCCCACGCACTCTCTCCTGGAGATGAGACAGTCTTCTTCTTCCAACCTTGGATGTGTGAATTCTAAGCTTTGAGGTTTTTGGAGGCTACGACTTAGGACTCACACCAGGGACCCCTGAGTCTCAGGCCTGTGACCTCAGACTGAGAGTTACACCATCAGCTTCCCAGGTTCTGAGCTCTTTGTCTGGAAGTGAGTCTGCTGCCAACATCTCAGGTGTCCAGCTCCGAGGCAGCCTATCATGGGACTTCTGAGCTACCATAACCACCTGAGCCAATTATCCTCAAAAATCTCCTCTCACCTGTCTCTATAGGAATATATTCTATTGGTTCTGTCTCTCTGTATAACCCTAATACCCGAACCAACAATATTAAATAAGGTGGCTTTATATATTGTTATGTATTGATTAGTTGACAAAATGCAGTCCAGAGGCTCACAGGAACCTAACTTTGCATTTCTCTTGGGAGCAGTGTTCAGTGGAGTACTTTTTAATTCACTGTTTGCAGAGACTTCCTGGAATAGAATACACATACTGTAAGTAATGAGAATCACCCCTGTGTGTGTGTGTGCAGGGGACCGGGGAAGGAAAGGGAGAACAGAGAAAAGAATCACAAGTAAGAATATGAAATTTCTTTGTGTCTTTCTTGGGAAAAAAATCATCTCTGCCAACAAAGACCAAAGCTTTTATTTTAATTTCAGCATTAAAATCAAATTCAAATGAAGTAGATCAAATATTCCCTAACTACATTAAGGGGATAAGAAAACACTACAACAAAGGCTGGTTTGAAACCATTACCAGCAGTTTGGTGTCTACTTCATAGCTGACTCTGAAGGAATCCCCTTAAATAGGAGCTGTAAAATGTCAGCATAGAGAAGAAAGAAACTGAAATCAACAAGATAGACAGATTTGGGATTATAAGGATGTCTGCCATTAGCATAGGTCTGAACTCTAGCCTGCCCTAGATCCCATCTCTGCTGCTCCAATGACTGTAAGTATGATCTGAGATGATTTATAGAAAATCTTTAGTCGCAATTTCTACATCTAAAAACTGAAAATAATAATACACACTGAGGTCATTTCCATGGCATTTATATAATTTATGTCATATACCAAGCATAATGATTATTTTATCAATGAGCAATATTTCACTTTATTTCAGTGTCCTAATGAAGTAGATTTTTTCATATTTTTGCATCTGAAGGAAAATAACAGTATGATTGAAGTGATCAGTCATTTATGGTCTGGAGCATCATCCAGGCCCTCCGGAATGCCCTACAATTCTCATACAGGTCCTTTGTTCATTCCTGCACCTGTTTCCTACAATACCTCTCTGGAGTTGTCTCAAGCTTCTACCCTACCACTTCCTCTGCTCCTCTCTACAGATGGACTGATGCCTTCTCTTGTGAACTGAATGTCTGTGTCCCCACCAAGACATTGATTGAAATGCTAATTCCCAATGTGGTGGCATTGAGAGGCAGGTCTTTGAGAGGGGTTAGGCCATAAGGATGGTAATACAAATTGTATTAGTGTCATTACAAAAGAAACCCCAGGAGTCTCTCTAGCCCTCTTTCTGCCAGGTCAGGATACAAGTAGGAGGCAGTAGTCTGCAGCCTGGAAAAGGGCCCTCACCAGACTCAACCCTGAGGGCACAGATAGCAAACTTCCAGTCTGTATGTCTTTAGAACTGTGAGAAATAGATGTATTCTGTTCATAAGCAACCCACTCTATGGAAGTTTGTTATAGCAGCTTGAACACACTTCCATTAGAGATAATAAACACTTTTCAGAAGAGAATTCTCTCCACTTCCTCCTCACTCTCTCTTACCTATGTCAAAATTATATGCCTCTACACTAGCCTTAGGTATGTATCTTCTATTAGGTTCTCATCAATTTGGGGGATGTTACATTAAGTATTTGACATATTTATCTAATTTACCCCACACAATAGCTCTTTGAAGTAGTCTTAATCCTTGGTTCTCTAAATGTGTCTAGCTGAGGAAGATCTGAGGTAAGCAGGAATATAACAAAGAAGAGGTCTGTGGTAAATGCTATGTGCTGTGGGCACAAAAATGGATGTTGGTGGCTATTTTCCCAAGCAGATGCCAACTGTCCCCTTGCCAACCTTCCAATATCCTCTAGGAACCCCGCTTTCTCTGCTGGACCCTTAAATGTTGGCATTCCCTAGTATTTGTACTAACTACCTGCATTTCCACTCTGCCTTTTCTCCCAAGTCTGACTGCATTCCACGTATGCATCGCTTTCTTACGTGAAGGTGTCTTGTGTTTCTTCATCTGTGGACCCATTATTTTCCTTTTCAGCCAGGCTTCTAGTTCCATGTGAATTTCCCACAGGCCTCCCACATATCCAAAACCATATTAACAATATGACATTATGAGCTTCCCTTTTCCTTTGTTCTGCCATGTCAGGGGACGGCATAGCTACAGGCGGACTCAATCACCAAAATCATTCTCAAATTCCACCTTTCCCATCACCCTATCAATTACTCAAAGTCCTATTGGAGGCCAGGCATGGTGGCACATGCCTGTAATCCCAGTAATTGGGAGGCTGAGACAGGAGGATAACAGGTTCAAAGCCAGCCTCGGTAACTTAGAGAGGCTCTCAGCAACCTAGTAAGACCCTGTTTCCAAATCTCGGTACTTCATATGGGTGGGGGGAGGCGGGGGGGGGACATTAAAAGCTGTGTGCATGTATGTTAATATCAAATAGATATTCATTGTGATGTGAGACTACAATGCACCAATTAAAACATGTTAAAAAAATTTTTAAAAATCAGGCTGGTGGTGTAGCTTGGAGGTAGAATGCCTCCAGGTTCAATCCCCAGTACTAAAAATAAATAAATAGTCCTATTGATTTGACCCACTCAATATCTCTGAGATCTGCCCTCTCTTTCCTATTTTCTCTAATATTAACTTACTTCAGATTTACATAATTTCTTACCTGGATTACTGCCATAGGCTTCTAATGGGTCCCCCAGTTCTTCATCTTGATTCCTGAAATCCATTCTTCTACCACCCTCAAATGTGAATCTTTCCAAATCAGAAATCTGATTTATCCCTGCTCTGCTTAACATCCCACAATGCCTCATTATGGTTCTTGCAAAGGGGAAATCTCATTGTCTTAGCTCACAAGGGTCTTTCTGATCTGTCCCTTGCCTACTTCTCCAGTCTTTTCTCCTGTAATTCTCCCCTTAAACTCACTTCTTCATTATAGTCATACTTAATATCCATCTCTTTAAATATAACATGCTATCTCTTGCTTCCAAGACTTTGTACTGATAATTCTTCTTTCTTAGAACCCTCCACCTCAATCTTCTCCAAATAAATTCTTTACACTTTTAAAAATTCAACTCAAATACCATCTACCCCAGGAAATCCTCTTCAACAAACCCTTTGTAATCTGTATTAAGTATAATCATAATCTCTCATTGTAATAGTTTTGATTTAGAATGTTCTAGCCCTCATGGAAACAAGATAGTAACATTGGAAGGGGAAGCAGGGGTTGGTTGTGATCTCAGCAGTGAATAAATCCATTGTCTGGGTGGTGGCCTGGGCCTGGTAGGGTGTGGCTGGAGAAGGTGGGTCCCTGGGGGTGTGGCCTTGGGGATGGTATATGGTCCCTGATGCCCTTGCTAGGTCTTTCACTTCCTAGGTGATATGAAGAGCACAGCCTTTGTATTCTCCCTCTTGTCACTTTCCACCATGATGCCCTGAGATCCAGATGCGGCCTCACATGGGCTAAACCTAGAATTTCCAAGGAAACCATGAGCAAATAAACCTTCTTTCCTCTAAGTGGTGTGGTCAGGTCTTTTAGATTATAGCAGTGAGAATACTGACTGAGACACTCATATTCTCTTATATCTTATAACATGTTATTTTATAATGGCCTACTTGCTTATCTGTCTCTGTTTCCATTTGAGTTCACTTAGAAGCAGATCATGATGCAAGGTGCTATAGATCTGAAAGGTTCACTAAAAGCCCATGCACTCAAGACTTGGTTCTTAATACATGGCACTACCGGGAGGTGGTGGAGCCGTTAGTATTTGGGCCTAGTGGGAGGAAGTTAGGTCATTGGGGTGTACCCTCAAAGGGGATTGTGGAACCCTGGTGTGTTCCCAGCTGCCATATGGTGAGCAACTCTGCTCCAGCATGTGCTCCTTGCCATATTGTACTGCATCACCATAAGTCCAAAGCAATGATCTGACTGACCATGGATTGAAATCACCAAATCAGTGAAATAAACCTTTCCTCTTATGTTGGTTATATCCGGTGTTTTGATACAGTAATGGAAAACTGACTAACATACAAGGATTCAAGAGCAGATATTTTATTATGAAGTTGAGTCCAGCAAACTCTAGTAAGGGAATGGAGAAAGGACTGAGAGAAAGGAAAAGGCAAATAAAGGGCATGTCATTATACAAGTTTCCACTATTACATACCAGGGCCCATTAATAACTGATTGAGGGGCTATTGCTAATGAGTTGTGGGAGTATAGGTAGGTAGGAAATAATTCCTGGGCTTTTCCAGCCTGTGGAATGTACAAACCATTAGGAAAAAGATAAAGATGCTATGGCTGGAAGTCAGGCTAGTACACAAGTAAATGTAAGGCCAAGAGCATGTGGACAAAGCATTGAATGTCAGCAACCAGTTTACCCTATTATATAATAATCTACATGAGAACTACGGCCAAATAGCTGAATATTTAATGTTGCAATATTAAGTTCCCCAAAATAGCACACATAATAAAATGTAAGGAAAGATTTTAATGCATATTTTCCAAATCCAAACTCTTAACCTCTTTCCCCACATGAAATAGACACCCATCCTAACACTAAATAGGAAAGAGGATGAAGACATGGAGTACAAGATGACAATATAAAGCAGGCACAGTGAGTGGTTTAGGAAAGCTACACTATGTCCAGAAAGCTTAAGTTCAACTTAATTATATGGAAGAAACCATTGATGGTGGTTGTAGGGTAGGGAGATATGCCATTTCAAGAAAAGAATGTCTACTCACCAACCCAATTTCTTTTATTTGCTTTATGATGGCCATAAGCATAATTTTCAGAGATGAAATTGCTTAGCAGGAATAAACCAGTGTAGTGAAATAAGCAATCAGAAGGGTGTCGAAAAACACAGATTTTATGACTAATTTCTCAGCCAAGTTGTTTAGGACTTTTGATGAGTACTGGCGTTTATGGTCTTGGTTTTCTTATCTGTGGAATGGGGTGGCAGTGAAGAAACTTTATTATTGGTGGAACTCTAAGGCTACTTCCAGATTCTAACTGCCACACTGTGCCTTAAAACAAAGTGTAAGCCAGAGTGTTTAAAATGAATGTTCTTTAATTTCCTTTTCTCCAAATGAGTTCTGCCACAGTTTAGTATTTACTTTTTAAAAGAATCCTTGCATTTTCTTTTCGATGACTGAAAGTAACTCATTGATATTCCAAACAGGACATTTGTTAAGCCTTTATTTCACAATATGACCCTTTGCACATTAATAGTCAGAAAACTAAGACTTAAATAAACAGAAATTACTGTTTGTCCCAAGGATTAAAGGAGAACAAGTTTGTTATTGTCAAATAGTTTTCACAAAGAATATTAGAAGGCCATGCATAGGCTTTGTAATAGAACAGAACAAATTCAATTTCCCAAGTTAGAGTCTCAGAAGAAAAGAAGTATTATATATAAATAATATAAGTGAAAAAAGTACATATATTAATTTATAATTATGTGTACATTTATGTGGTATGAATACATCCACACATGCTCAACAAGATGAATCATTTGGGGTCTTGAGTATGCTTTTTCTGGTTTATTTCTTAAAATTTGGCTTATTTCAGAACATAAATATCTAGTAGACTCATGAAAAAATTTTGTTGACTATTGATTATTTTTATCTAATATCAGGACCAAAAATAATCTTTCTATAATAAATTCACATACTCTTCAATTTCTTAGCATATTGAGTTGAGACAATTCAAAGCTGAAAGTCAGAGGATTAGACCCAGAAAATAGAGAGAACGCACATGTGATTAAAATATATGCCTGTCAGAGATGAAAATAATGTCAATTAGAGAAAGCCTTCCATATTCATTCTTATCTTTTCCTCACATTCATATGGTAGAGTTGCTAAGTTTTCTGTCATATATGAGGCAGCCCTATGCAAGCTCTGCTTCTCCAAACTGTTTTCTGAAGCTTGATTTCCTTTAGAAATGCTTAGTAGCTACTGTTTTGTCATAGGAGGTCCCTTCAGGAGGCTACATATGTTTAGTGCTCATAAACCAATGCGTAGGGTCCATCATAGAAACTGATATGCACTTGGGTTCCTTTGGCAAGGTAGAGCCCTGGTTGGGGAAAGGAAGAGTGGAAGAGCATTAACATGGTTGTTTGGGGTACTAATTCCTGCCTGAGTCCTGGAATTCTGATTAAGCTTTGGGAAAGAAAAAATATAGGAGAAGTCTGTCTTAGCGTTCTCACTGCTATCATCCAAAACCTGAACACACAACTTAGAGAAAAGAAGATTTATTTGCTCACAGTTTTTTGTAGATTCTATGCTCATTCCATATGAAGCCAGGGTCTGGAGTTCAGGGCATGTCCGCTGGAAGCAGGGAGAGGGAGAAAACATGGGCTCTGCTCCTCACATCACGGAGGCTGGAAACAGAGTGAGTAAGCAAGGGGATTGGGGACCACAGCCACACCCCAAGGGGCTCACCTTCTCCAGCCACACCCTACCTACCTAGATTACCACCCAGAAAAATACAATATAATGGATTTTTCTACTGATGAGAGTTGTAATCTCATAAAGAAATAATGAGAGTTGTAATCTCATAAGGAAATCTATTGACTTGAGTAGTTCCACTCCTACATGTAGACCCATGTTTACCATAAAAGATGTGTAACAATGCCTATGGGAAATGCTGTTCAAGAAAGCAAAAGACTAGAAACAACCACATGCTTAGGAATAAGAGAAAGGAGAAATAAATTGTGGTATATTCATATAATGAAATATTACACAGAAGCAAAACAAATAAACTTAGCTACCTGCAGAAACATGAAAAGATCCTAATAATGGAATATTAAACAACAATGAAAGTCCCAGAAGACAACATACTGAAAAATACCTTTTAATGTAATTAAAGTTAAGAATCAAAATAAACAACACACAGCCAAACACATGATAATATAAATATAATGTTATACAACACAACAACAGCAACAAAAGGGATAAACACAAGGTTCAGAATAGTCTTTACCTCAGTGAGTGGGATAGGGAAGTTGGAGGAGATAGGGAGTATTTCAATTATTAGGTTGGATGGTGTGGTCATTATAATGGTTTCGTCATAATGACCCTGAAATTGGATGAGTATATGAGTGTGTGAATAGATGAAAAATGGACAAGCAAGCAAAAAAAAAAAAAATAAACCAATAATATATAAGGACCATGCATATACTAATTATTGTGATCCACAATGAATCAAGGTTTGTGATTAACATGATTCTGTGCACCTGAGGTTCATTAAAAATGCATTAGAAAGCATTATGAGTTGTGAGGACTTAAAAAAACTTCAGTTGCCAAGATTTGATTATCCTTCTCATGAAGAACAAGTTCAAATTCCAGTATAGTGCCCACTTACTATCCTTTAAATAAGCAGACACATTCCTGAAACGTGGTTCCACTCTGTATCATTTGGTTCATTACTTCCTGTATTCATTTGCTCAATTAACCTCATTGTATACATATTTAGTAAGCATCTACTATGCACTAGGAAGTATCTTCAGTGTGTAGCCATGAAAAAGTTTTTAAACCAGTAGGGTGTGGTGTCACACACCTATAATCGCAGCACTTGGGAGGCTGAGACAGGAGGATTGCAAGTTCAAGGCCAGCCTGCACAGATCATAGAAATCCTTTCTCAAAATAAAAAGGGCTAGGGTATAGCTCAGTGGTAGAGCATCCCAGGGGTCAATCCCAAGTACTACAGAAAAAAAAAAAGAAGTGTTTACACCCAGTTCCTAAATCATGAATTAAGGCACAATCCTGGAAGGGGAATAAACCAATAATTATTAGTGTGACAAATGCATCAAAATTAGAAATAAATCATACCTCCTCTCTGGCAGAATTCTGGGTGTCAAAAGTAAAAAACTCAAAGACTAAAATTCATGTTAGTGTTGTGGGGGGATTTCTGGTGAAAAGGCTCCTGGACCGAGATCTGAAGGATGCATAGAGAATATGTAGGTAAAGTATCCTAGGTAAATAACCAGAATGGTAGGAATCAGAAAAGGACCCATTACAGGAAATAAAATAAGTCTCATATGGCTGGAGGCAGGGAGAGCAGCAAGGGATGAAACTAGCAAGGTAGGCAGAGTGCATGTTGATGAAAGCCTTTGAAGTTATGTTCTGAAGTCAGAACCATGTCCCAGGGGAAGTGTAATTCCACTGAGATTTTACACTAGGAGTATGGAAATGATGGGTTTCCACTTATTAAAGATCATATTTTCTGCTGAGCAGGGGGAGAATGGAGATGGGTCAGGAATGGAGGCAGGCAGACCAGGTAGAAGACTATTTCAATTTGTCATGGAAATGATGATGGCTACTTTGAATTGGATATTTGTGGTAGACAGAGAAAGAGTAGTCATCTTTGAGAGACATATTAAAGGAAGATGCTAAATACTAAATGTTTGTGTCCCTCCCCAATTCATATGTTGAAATTCTATCCCCCAGTATGGTGATATTAGGATGTGGGGCATTGGGAGGTGGTTAAATTATTATGGTGGAGTTTCCATGGATGGGATTAGTGCCCTTACCATACAGGCTGCAGAGAGCTCCCTTGCCCCTTCAACTACATCAGGGCACAGTGAGAAGAACCAGGAAGCAGCTTCTCACCAGACACCAAATGTGCTGGTGCCTTAAGCTTGGACTTCACAGCCTCCAGAACTGTTAAGAAGTGAACTTTTCTTTAAAGCCACTAGACTATGGTATTCCATCATAGAATCCAGAATAGATTGAGAAATAAGGACATACAACTTTGTTTCTAATTAAGATTTTTCTTTACTTTTGTCGTGCTCTTATTGTCTTAGTCTGATATCAATAAGTATGACTTATTTTTCATGCTTTAGATTCACTGGTCCCCCTGAGTCTCTGTGTATTAGTCAGGATAATTAATCTTAGATGCTATCATGAATACCTTCTGAAGTTACTCGTTTAGCATACTAAAGTTTTTCTTATTGCTCATACACAAACTTTTCTGGTTAGTGGTTTTCCTGGGATAGTATCATATAAGCAATGGCTCAGGAATCCAAGTCCTTTCAATTTTCCATAAACTCATCCATTCACTATATTTTTGAAAAGTAGAGAGGGGGAAAAGATTGGAAATGTATAAGGCAAACCTACTTTTAATTACATTAACAGAAATTGACCATCTCTCTTATTTCCATTTTGTTTCTGAGAGCTAGTCAAGAGGCTCATGAAATGCATCAGGGCTGGGAAAAATAGTTGCCTTTGTGCCAATAGCAACTGTTCAATCTCCACACTTAGAATTGGTGTTTCTCCAATTCTGAATATTTCACAGTTATTAACCCATCAAGTATTGTCTCTGTTTCTTTATTTCTATTCTCTCCTTCTGGAACTCCATTTAGATGCATATGTATATTTTTAAATCTATCTTTCATATTTGACATCTCTGTTTCTTTGTATTGGATGCTTGATAACTCTTTCAGGTCTTTTTTCCACTTCACTAATTCTCCCTTCAGCTGTCACTAATAATTCATATAATGTCTGCATTGATTTTTTTATTTCATTGGCTATAATATAAATTTGAAAATTTTGGTTTGTTTTTTCCAATTTTGATTGTTCTTGGTAGTCTATTTTTCTGTTGTGTTTTAATTCTACCTTTCATGTCTCTTAGAACACATGTTTAAATTTCATATCTGAGAAGCTCAGCATCAGAAACTGCTGGGAAGTCTAATTCTACTGTTTGTTGATTATTCTGACTCATTCTGACTTGTTTCCCTCTGTGTTATTGATTTTGGATTATAAATTCTTGTTCAACTGGTAGGGCTTTATCTATATAAATTCTGCAAGATTTATAATGAGGTGCAGTTCTCCAGGGCTCTGGCTTCCAATTCTAAGTTGTCACCTTGAGTGGACCCAAAGTCATTAAAACAGAAGTCTCCGGGTTACAGGGAATTCATATATGCAATCAATGTATGTGTGGCTCCATTCTTCCCACCCTTTGTCTTCTGGTCTCCAGCTTACTATCTTGCTTTTCCCTCCAGAGACACTTCTTTCAAGTTGCAAGCTCAGCTATGTATTTTCAAAGATGATTATTATGTCACAATTCAATACTCCTTGATATTTCACAGCAGAACAGTTTTTTCTAATATCTAGTTAACCATATTTTTGGATAGTTAAGTTCTTTGTAATTAATCAGATATGGAGAATTTCTTAGGTTTATATTTCCACAGCTTCATTTACATTTCTGACTGCTGAATTTATGTTTTTTTCCAATTTTTCTTAACCACCAACTACTGTTCCCAATTTTATATTCATCACAGTCATCTCGAACTCATTATGTTTAAAATAGTATGCCTCATCTTGCTCTCTTCCCACTTTGATTTTCCCTTATCTGTTTTCTGCCTGACCCCAAGTCTCTTTTTCATATCTAGGTCCACTAGCACAAGCTCATTTCTTCTGCGGTCTTTGAGGTTATCTGAACTAAGACACTACATATTGCCAGTACTCTATACTCCATTATCCAATGGAAACTAGAATTAAGCTGTATTCCTAGCCTCGGGATCAATAGGTCATTCTAATGAAAGGACATTAAGGATATTCCTACTTGTAAGCTATCTGAAAACATTGAGTTATGCTTTCTGCTACTATCCTTGAAATCCTAGAGGGCAGAGGGGCCTCCTTTACCTTGGTGAGGAGTGTTGGACTGACAGAAGGAGTGACAACAATGTGGAAAGTTATAGCAATGTCACATTCCATCAACAATGTCAAGGTCAAGTCACAAGGCAGAAAAGCAGCAGACTCAGGGTAGCATGTAGGGATGAGGCTGGCATTAGCAGCTTTATCAGAACTTGAATATCTGCCAAGGAAATCACATGAGATACTTGGGAGTCTGCCTGAAGAAGAGAGGGCATTAGAATGCTCATATTTTTAGAAGTTTTGTTGAATGGAAACTGAGAGTCATAGACTGTACTTAAGGCCAACGCAGATACTCATTTTTAAGCTGGAAGTGTAGGAGTTATCCATATATTACTAAAGTACACTTCAAAAGGAAAAGTGTAATAAAAATAAAAAGAATATTATAAATAAGTTCTATAAGAATATAGAGGTCTAGAGATGTAGTCTATGGGTCTCTGAGACTAGAGAAAATTGATGTATTTTATCCATTTCAATGTGTAATATAAAAAATTAAATTACCTGCATATGAAGGAACTTGGTTTGGGATTCCTCATGCTGAGATGATTTGAATTGGCTATACAAGGTAGAATTTTCTTAAAAACAGTACTGTATTAGGATAGAAATGATTGTTCTGTAGAAGAAACCCCAAAATCTCAGTGGCTTAGCTCAACAAAGTTTACTTCTCATTCAGTCAAAGTGTATGCAAGTCTGGCAAGTCTGGTAACATTATAGAGTGGACTTTCACAATTCAACCATTTTTTTGTTCTCCCAAGGATGTTACATTTATTATCATTCTAGATACATAGGCGAGTAATAACTTTGTCTTCATAAATCAGTACTTAATTGTCTCTTGGGACCTCCACCAAGGGACAACTGTCTCTACTTTCAATAGCAGTCAACCAGGCTGAGAAAGGTTCCCATCATTCTACCCTTATGTCATCAAAAATACACACAATCTACTTACTCAACATAATAGAGGAAGAGGCAGTTGGAGAGGTTTGGAATGGCTCTTTTATACTGCTCATAAGTATCACATCATATCTGACCACAGCAACAGCCAGTCATAATCTCATGACTTTACTTGGTTGCAGACTGGCTAAGAATTAGGATGATGAAAGAATCAGATATTGATGCAAACAGTTAATAGTTACCTAAACTATTGTGGAAAAAGTCTAAAAATGTCTTGTTTTGCTTTGTGATTTTTGGAAAGAGAAAAAAAACAGATATTGAACACATTTCAGAAGAACTACAAGAAGATTGTTCAATAAAAATGGTAATTTTTCCTAGCAACAGAGGAAGGCCATGTAAGGATTTTAATTGATTACTAGAGATAGATAATATTGTTGAAACCTTTAAAATAATGTATAAAAGTAAATTTTTAGAATCAGTCTATAAGAATATCAGTTAAAATATAAGAAATGTAGGAAGATACTAATTAATG
This sequence comes from Glis glis, assembly GCA_004027185.1. Taxonomy (NCBI): domain Eukaryota; kingdom Metazoa; phylum Chordata; class Mammalia; order Rodentia; family Gliridae; genus Glis; species Glis glis. The sequence continues at coordinate 27,095 of PVJS01005897.1, forward strand.
GTCATAAAGTTTTAGTTAAGTAAGATGAATAAATTCTAGACATCTGTTGTAATATTCCAACTATAGTCAACAATATTGTATTTTACACTTTAAAATTTAAGAGGGTAGATCTCACATTGTGTTCTTACCAAAATAAAATAATTTTAGAAAAGAACAACAGGTTACATGCCAGCATATTGTCAATGGTTATTCCTTGAATGGTAAAAAATTATTTTCTTCTTTTTGTTCCTCTCTATTTTCTAAATTTTCAACAAGATATGTGTTTTAATTGGTATTGACGCATTGATATGTATATATTAGAAAGCATAAGTATAAAATATAAAGTGATCATATCTTCATATATGATCATGTTATATGCATATTACATTTATTAAATTTTTAGGAAGTTTAGATATGTGTGGGTATGCGATTTATCCAAGATAATAAATGATTGCATGACAATGCCTGATGAAAATCTAAGTTAATTCTGACAAAGTAATCTTTGCTCTTTCCATTTTACTATATATGTTACAAGGTAAGAAATATGTTGTATGCTCAAGTGAAATATACATAATGAATATACATGAATGTATACATAAATGTGCTTCAAATGCTTTTATAATATATATTTCCCCAAAACTAATTCAAACCTTATATCTTTTAACCAACATCTGTGTTAAAGTCAAGTATTATTCACATATAATATGCTAATATACATATAATAATGCAATATATTTTATATGCTATATTCCATATATAAGCATGATGGGATATATAGGAGTCAGACAAAAAATATTCCTTGTTTGTTGAGTTGGCATTTTTAGAAGGAAGGAATTTCATAGAAAGGATCAGAGAGAGAGATGGGGGAGTTTGATATTTACAAAATTGATGAGATAAGGAGGAGATTATCTATGGAAGGCTTAATTTATTAACCTAAAGAAGTCCCTACAACACATGAAGAAGGGGAATGATGTGTTGTGGGAGATCTGAATGGGCCAGGAAAAACTATCTATATCAGTTAGGACATCTTTGGTCACACATAACAAATGTCCCAACATTATCTCAATTAATGAAATAGAATTTGTTGAGTCACATGACTGACTTTTGTCAAGTCTTATTCTAGCTATTCAGACAAGGACCAAAATCTGATCTCTCTTTCAATTTATTTTCTTAACCTACTTTTTCCTTTTGTATATATGTATGTATGTATGTGTGTATGTATGCATTGTTCTAGGGGTTGACCCCAGGACTTTGAACATAGAAGAACACTCTAAATCCCCAGCCCACTTACTCAGTTTTAGATTCAGATTAAGAACTGGTATTTTCTTATGATTCTAAGATAGCCACTTATAGCCCCAAGAGCTATACCCTTTGTATATGTGCAGAAAAGATAGGTGCACTGCTTTTTTCAACAGGGAAGCAAAGTCTTAAACTTTTCTTTATTGGATTTTAAATCACATATTCATCCCTGAAATAATTTTACTGTGGTCAGTTTACTAAAATTTCACAACCCCCATCTATAGAGACAGGGAAGAATTTAGCTTCTCTGAAACAGGTGGGTTCTGAGGTGCAAGAATCAATACCGGAACAAAAGTTTGTTCACTGTTCAAAGGACAGGGGAAATGGATGATAAGCAGTCCAAAGCGGCCAACATTACTAATTCAGGTGTATTGTGATGGGCTGTAGGCTCTGATGGGGAAAACGGAAACACAGCATCAGTACTACACTGGTTTTGAGGATGACTTGAAATAGGGAGAAGTGATATCAATAGAGCCAGTGAATGCATGAGCTAGTGACCAATAAAGAGCACTGGAAAACAGGAAGGGACAGGAGGATGTCTAGACTCTTTTGGAGATTTTCAGATATATCACCTTGAAGATCTTGAGCAAGGATGAGAGCAGGAAGCAGTAATTCCCCCCTCATTGCTCTATCATTGTTAACGATTTATATACATTTTCTTTTTTGTGTGTGGTACTGGGGATTGAACCCAGGGGCATACTACCTCTGAGCTACACCCCAAGCCCTATTTTTTTATTGTTTATTTTGAGACAGGGTCTCACTAAGTTGCAGAGGGCCTCACTAAGTAGCTGAGGCTGGCCGTGAACCTGCATCCTCCTGTCTCAGCCTCCCAAGTACTGGGATTACAAGCATGTGCCACCACACCCGGCTTTTGTATATATTTTCTAAAGAGTTGAAGTTTGCAAGTGACAGATTTTATAAATGACTTTCAATAGAAATTATTATAAAATAAACTATTCATCTCTTGGATTTCTTAAGTGTATTCAAATAAAATCTAAACTTTTCTCCTTGCTGTAAGAAAAAGTGTGTTAGAAACAGAAATATGTGTTAGAAACTTTTCTCCATGATTTAGGAGTTTATACTGATGAGGTTTTCAACTTATAGTTCTTGCACCTACATTTTTAAAGTGTATCCCTAAGTGTTTCATGTTTTTATATTCTTTTATTTGGAATTATATGTTATTGTTTTCTAATTGTTTATTAATAGTATATAGAAATCTTATTGATTTTGGATATTAACTGTAAGCACTGCAATCTTGCTAAATTCACTCTCTGTTTTTGTTTGTTAAATTTTCAGGCTTTTTAAAGTGGTCATTTATGATGCCAATATTTACCTAGTTTATTAATTTTTTTGTGTGTTTGTGGTCCTAGGGATTGAGCCCAGGGACATTCTGCCTCTGAACTTCACCCCCAGCCCCATTTTATTTTTATTTTTATTTTTATTTTATTTTTATTTTTATTTTTATTTTTATTTTTATTTTTATTTTTATTTTTATTTTGAAATGGAATTTACTAAGTTCCTGAGGCTGACTGCAAACCTATGATCCTCTTCTCTCAACCTCCCAAGTTATCCATTCTTAATAATTGTGAATTTTGAGGTCTAAATGAGTCTCGCCAGTTATCATCCAACCAATTTTAGAGCATGTGGATGTTATTCAATTTTTACTTAAACAAGCCCTCTTATAAAGTTAAATGCATGGGTTCTTGGTTAATCAACAGACACATATGACAATATTAAACATGGTATATACCTAATTTTTTCAAGTTACATGAACTTTGAAAAGCATTTCTTTTCTGTATTTTAACACATATTCTAACACATATTCTCTGTCCTGTGCTTCTAACATTTTTGTTTGTTTCATTTTATTCCTCCTACACATTCTCAAGCCTCAGCTCTCTCTTAGCACCTGTCTCATCCCACATCCTACTCTCCTACTTTTCTGTCTCTAATTTGATACTCTGGGGAAAAAAAAAAAACAGCCACATTTACTGAAATTTTCTTTTAAACCACCAGACACGAAATGGAAGTCTAAGGAAGTGGGTTTTTGACTGGGACTATGAGTCAGCTACTGGAAGAGCTCTGAAATATCTTATGTTAGTCCAGATTCAAGCCTTCAGTTGAAGGTTAAGATCACATGAGAGTACTAGTTAGAGAGATAATACACTGAATTGATACTAATATCACATAATATTATCGTTATAAACAGGTCCTTCTTTTGGTGCCTGCCTTGGAAATGTTGAGGGGAACAGTGTCAAGGGTAATGTGTAGGGCACGGGGAAGAAATTAAACAAGGCCATAGGGGAGACACCGGCGTGCCGTGTTGCGGCTCTGCCACTTGTGAGCCTTGTGGCCTTAGGCAGTGACATACTCTCTCTCAGCTTCAGTTTCCTCATCTCTAATATGGGGAAATAACAATATCTGTTTCATAGAGGTGTTTGAAAGATGCAATGTGCACAAAGGCATTTTGTAAATTCAAATGCTTCCTGAAAATGTAAAAAACTAAACACACTCAGCCAATAAATTGGTGCAGTGGCTCCCAGCCCGGGCAGTATGACCTGGATATGTTGCTTAACTCTCTGAACCACAGTTTTCTCATCTGTAAAGTGGGGATAGAAATAAAAACTACCTCTTGGAGCTGAGGTAAGGATTAGTTGAGCTAATGCATGTACAAAAGACCTTTCAATTACTTCCATTGTTGCTTCTTTAGTGTCTCCAACAACAGTTTGAAGTCATCCTTTAGCTTCTTTTCCAAATCAAGCAACAGACCTAAAGTCCATAGGGGCAGGTACTAGATTTGTTCAGTTTCCTTCACTTCTACTTACAAATTCTTTACTGTGCTTTAGAGATGCACAGGATCAGAGTCCACCCACTATTATGATTTAAGAGTAGAAAGGAGTGACTAGGCAATGTATTTGTATTTTACACTGTCAAATCCACATTTCGTTTGGAATTCAGTCAACTTTTTCTAGTGTTCTGAACATCCTGGTTTTCATAAGGAGACTCATTTCAATGACCCTTTGAATATTGTTAGTGACCAGGAATCAGATAAACTCATGTGGAATGCTGGACAGGGTATAAGCAGAAAAGTGGGATTGCACTTCTGAGTGCAGGAGTAGTTAATGCTCCCTGGGCTTCCTTGGAGGACAGGGCAGTATGCAAAACTGTCTTAATATGGGCCAGACACATATTTCCCAAATCCTTCCTTCACCTTCCACTCTGGGAAATTATACCTCAAAACCTTCATACCTGTTCTATTTCCACGCATGTCTGTGCTTTGGTCCCAAACGTTGAGTGTAACCTGGAGTACTTATATTTCTCTGTTGATACACAGACAACCTATTGTTCACAGTCCATCTTCAGTCATTCCTTCATCCAAGTATTCATTCATCACACAGTTACTGAGAGGCAGTTCATACCAGTCACTATATGAGGTAATAGGAATGCAGCAGTCAATGAATGCTGCTCATACAGCTTGCTCTCTGGTTTGGGACACAGACATAAATATGAAAGACAGCATAGGAGGATGTGGAGAAATTAGAACTCTTGTACACTGTTGGTGGGAATGTGAAATGGTGTGGCCACTATGATAAAACATGAAGTTTCTCAGAAATTAAGAGATAGGACTATCATATGATCCATAATCTCTCTTCTAGGTATTTATCCAAAATAATTGAAATCAGGATCTCAAAAACGCATTGTACTCCTATGTTCATCATAACACTGTTCACAATAGACAAGATGTAGAATAACTTAAATGTCCACCAAAAGATAAAGGGGTACAGAAAATACAGTATATTTTCTATGAATATTTGTATGAATATATACAGAGTAAGGGAGTATAATTCCTTCCTCTTTTAGCCAGGAGAGTGCTCCTGATTCATTCTTTCATCTATAGCCTACTTCTGACAGAACAAATAATTTGATTTTACAGAGCCAAAAACACAGAGCCAATCTAGAAGTTGGGTTTTGGATTGTTAGAGGGGTTGGTTCATATTAGAAACCATGATGGTTGGGTACAGTATACCTACCTCAGGTATTTCATTATAGTAATGAAAAACTAACAAAGCAACTAAGAGGCCTTGGGGTTAATGGACTTTCAATGGTAGGAGTATAGACTTATGATCATTTTAATTCAAGAAATTAGAACTGATACCTACCTTTCTCCCAAAAAGGATCCTTGAAAGTTAATCTCTATTTTCAAAAAAATCACTCACTGGCAAAAGGAAATGAACTGAAAACATGTGTTAGCCTGGACTCTGGGTGGGAAAATGTCTCCCTGAAAATGTTAAACTATGAACTTGCTATTAAATAATTCTGTCCTTCAATTTATCCTACTCAAGAGGGGCAAGAGTCACCAGACTCAGAATATTCTTTCTAAAATTTCCTTTCACAGTCCTAATATTTCATGTCTTCCTTCCTTCCTTAGTTTTCTTAGGTATATATTACTAAACTATATATAAACTTCCTTATTTTTCTTTCTTCAGTATATATTACTAATATATATATATATATGTATATACACACATGTATATATATACATGTGTATCAATGTATATATATATACATGTGTGTATATATATGTGTATGTGTGTGTATATATATATATATATATATATATATGCTTATTTGTTATTGTTCACCTCCAAATATAGGATATAAGTTCCTTGAAGGTACATATTTTATCTGTTGGGCTCACTGCTCTATCTCAAGTCATTAGAACAGTTTCTTGGTAATCAATTAATTATTGTTCTAGCAGAGAATGTTGCATTAAATTAATATAAAGAGTTGTTTCAGGATGGCGATATCTTTGTAAACATGAAACAACTCTGGAGAAAGCTACCCTCTACTCAGGTCCTACAGAAGTTCCACGAGTAAATCTTTTTGAAGATGAAATTGCAATCCACATTATGAAACCATCTACTAAGAATGAGAGCCAGTGTGAACTACAAAAAATAAGATCAAGAAGTTTCACCAGTGGGTTTTTGTATAAGTAATATAAATTCAAATTGCTAAAAATGTAGACTTTAAAAAGTAATTAAAATAATAAAACAATAAAGAATATTTAAATGATCCAATATATTTGAATAAAACTACTAACAGCACACTAAACTTTTAGAAATAAATGATGGAATAATTTAAATGAAAAACAGAATGGCCAGATTAAACAGAAAATTAGATACAGTTAAAGAGAAAAACTTAAAAGAATATTAATTATGTAATATTAATGATGTATTCCATATTTTTAATTGCAATTCCAAAATTTTATCTCCAGAAGATGGGGTTGGGAATTTTACAAAGTGTATTTCTTTATGCCTTTTATTTTATTTTGCTGGTTTTTCATAAAGAAAACTGAGGACTTTTAAAATGAGAAAAAATATTGGAAATGTCCACGTTTGTTGGCCTTTACCTTAATTACATTGAAACCACTCAATATTTTGGTTAAAATATTAGATCACAAGTTCTATAATGGTAAAACAAATTCTTATTCTGTAACTGTTGATTTCTTTAATCTCCAAATTTTATTCTGAAAAATATCTAGAAAATAATCTAATCACTTTTAAAATTAAATGTGAAAAGTCACTCTGGTCTTCCTAAAATCCTCTCTCAGGGAAAATATTCTTATTTTAAGAATGTATACAGGTGATCATTTAACTGCAACATAAGAAAAATCAATTATTGGATAATAATTTTTAAATACTATCTTTTAGCTGGGCACAGTGGTGCAGGCCTGTACCTAGTACATGGGAGACAGACTGAGACAGGAGGATCACAGGTTCAAGACAGATTCAGTGGGGTAACTTAGCAAGATCCTACTTTAATACAAAAAATAAAAAGGGCTGGGTTATAGCTCAGAGGCAGAAAGTCTCTGGGTTCAATTTCTGGTAACACACACACACACACACACACACACACACACTACTATCTTAATACATTGTCTAGGTCAGAGGTATTGGTATTTGATATGTTCCCCAGGGTGCTTTATGAAGTAAGGCAAACTGGTTTGTAAGTCAGTTTTCCATCACTATGACAAAACACCTGAGAAAAACAACTTAAAGGAGGAAATATTTATTTCAGCTCAGTTTCAGTCCATGGTTACTTGACAATGTTGGTTCTGGGCCTGGGGTGAAGCAGAATATCATAGCAGGGAGGATGTGCTAGAGCGAGGCTGCTCACCTCATGGTGGCCAGGAAGCAGAGAAAGAGAGAGCTCAAGTCTACAGATAAAATATACCTTCAAAGGCACACCCCCAGTGGCCCACCTCTTCTCATTAGGTCCCACCTTCTCAAGTTTCTACCATCTCCCAGTAGTTTTACCAGCTGGGGACCAAGCCTTCAACACATAAGCCTTTGGTGGACATTGCAGATTCAAACTATAACAGGTAGGCTCTCCCCATTGAAGGGAATTCATGAAAATTTGGAGCTATTGGTAAGATACAACTATTACAATATTGTCTTCAATGTGCCATTGGAGGTAGTCTATATTTAAAGTTTATTTTATGTTACAAGTCTATTCAGATCTTACTCAAAACAGAAAAAAATGAATACTATATTATTGCAATATATCAATAAACATAGATTGTATGCCAATATCAATGGACAAATCTCTTACGTTTATTATTTTTCTTCAGATCTAATAAAAAAAGTATAATGGATTCAGATATATAACTCATGTTATTTAAAGTCAGAAAGGTTGCTTTGTTTTTCATCAGTTTTATTCTTTGTTCTAGTAACAAAGACAGTGATACTGCCCAAAACAAGGGTGTGTGTGTGTGCAAATGGTGGAGGGATCCAGGGGGCCGTAGTAGCCTTGGGTACAATTAGGGGGTATTGAATAAAATAAGGGGGTGAGTTCCTAGAAGTACCCAGGGGGCACTGAGTAATTTTATTTTTCTGAAAAGGGGGCAGTAAGTCAGTAAAGTTTGAAAATCTATGTTCTAGTTTATAAGCTGAGAATTCTGGAGAAGTTTACACTTATAAGCAACCTGAGATGAAAGTTTGCCAGTAAGGAGGTGTAGTTCAAATTTGTATTTTTGTAAGTCCCCTATAAAATTAAGTAAAGCTAGTTACTGACCATCTAGTTTTTCAGTTCTTCAAGTATAATCTGGTAATACCTGTGGGTCCCTAAGGCTCTTTCAAAAGGACTATGTGGGCTAAACTATTTCCATAATAATACTAAATATTATTTACTTTTATCACTCTTATTTTCTCACAAATGAATTCTGGAGATTTTCAAAAGGTACATGAAATGGAATGATGTCAGTGCTTTGATACTTAATGGAACGCACACTTGGCTAATCTTATATTTGAAAGTTTCTCAGTTTTAGTTTTTTTTTAAACAGTAAATATTGGTAGATAAAATCCATAAAAGCATAAACTTTTGAGGATTCTTGCTAATTTTTAGAGTTTAAAGGGGTTCCAATATCAAAGTGTTTAAAGACTGATGGCAGTGAGATTTTGAAATGAATATGACATGTCACATTCAAGAGAAAAAAGTGTGTGAGTGATTCCACAGGGCCACATATAATTATGTTCCATAATTATATGTGTGTGTGTACACACATATGTATGTATATATATATATATATATATGTATATGTGTAGACATATACATATATATGTCCACATATATGTATATGAAACACATCTATATACACTGCACTATAAGAAAACAAATCTTGTGAAATTGTGTGGTCAGAGAAGGGCGGTCTGAGATGGTCACCTTTCAGTTAAACTTAGAACAAGAAAGAGTCAGCCACACAAAGATCTATGCAAAGAACATTCCACGCAGAGTGAAGACCCAGAATGTGCTTGGGCTCTGCACACTGAAAGTCATAAAGCAACCCCATGAGACTGGAGCCAGGCTGAATTTTACCAGAGAAGACTGGAAATGGACGCAGGGATTAGATCATCCAGGGTGTTACGACCAGCCCAGGTCAGACCACACTGCTCTGTCGATTCCTTCTCCCATGATCTGTGCAATCTCTGCGATAGTTTTCCAAACCTTCGATGAATTTGAGATTTCATGTTCTTCTTTGTTGTAGAGCTTTCAAGGAAAGTCAGGGAAACTGTAATTGGATGAGTTCTGTGAAGGCAGAGTATAACTGCCTCTTAAGTGTCATAAATATCTAGCAATCTCATAAACTCCTTTCAATATTGTCCGAAACATTAATTTTAGCAAAGGCTGTATTCATTACATGAATGCCCTGAGTAGCAATATTGTATTTTGGGACAGATTTTTAATTTCCTACTCTATTTTTGTTTCTTGATCACCTTATTAACTCTTGATTTCAGGAATCCTTACCCTGAAAGCATCCTGTAGCTTTGGCACTGTGTAGAAAAATTAACACAAATCAACTGATTTTCTTAACACTATCATGATTGTAACTCCTTTTTTTATTATCAAGGGCATTTTTTCAAAAATTTTATAAGATTTGAATCATTCTTTAATAGGTACTATTTAACAATTTATTTTCCGTTTCCTAGTATAATATTATCAAATAAGTTTTGTCTGTTCTTTCAAATGATTCTCAGCTACTGTTAGAATGAACATTCAAAAAGTAAATGACAGCTTCAACCTCTTACTCTACCTGGATTTATATATAAATATCCATATATATGGGTATGTGTATATATGTACACATATATATTCATTATTTTATATATATATATAAACCATGATTATATATTCATAATAGTCTTAATATATAATATATAATTTAATATATCATATATAAACAAAAATAGTTCACTATAGGGATAAACATTAGCTAATAAAATTTAAAATTTAGAAATAAAAGGAGAAATTCAAAGGTAAGATTTAAATAGACTGAAGAGACAACATATTTTTCCTTGAGGAAGAAAAATTTGCATGTGACCTGGAAGGATGATAGGCGTTAAATAGGAGATTCTAAGGGGGATGAAATATGCAATTATAATCATGCAATTATGATATAAAAGATGGCGAGGGAATCACATGAAGATGATTTGGGAATGCTGAGAAGACACTGGAAAAATGAGGATGTTGGTGTGAAGAATCATAAGTAATAAAATTGGAAAGGAGCTTGGAAACCAAAATAAGTTATCTTCTCCTCTTTAACTGTGGATGTGACAGAACATCTAGAAGAAAGTCGGAGGAAATTTTATGGATCTTCTTGGAAATGCTTCCTTTTTAGTCATATGTCAGTCACCATGAACAGCCTTTAAAATGATCAATCAGGATTTTCAACTGGCCCATGACCTTTCTGAGAAGCATGCTCACAAAATAACATTCCACAGATTACAGACCACACTACAGGACTAGAAATGTTTCCTAGGATGCTCATTTTGGCCCAATCATTGTAATGACTCAGCTTTGGAATGCACCAGAATTATTTATTAATGCCACAGATATTAACATCTGCTCCCATGGCAGCCCATGGTTAAAGGATGCATGAGTAGAGAGGGATAAAGATACATTTTTTCCTTTTAAGTTGACTAATAATTCTTTAAACTAACATTTGTGAATTGACAGCTCTATTACTTCTTCTCAATCTGCAAGGAAATGATGCTTTGAAATTTAGGGTCCACCCCTAAGAGCTAGACACAGTTCTCCCCCTGCCCCCACTATTTTTTTTTTTTTTTTGCCGTACCGGGGATTGAACCCAGGGGCGTTCTACCTCCATGCTACACCCCCGGCCCTATTTTTTTTTATACTTTATTTTGAAACCGGGTCTCACAAAGTTGCGGAGGGCCTCACTAGGTAGAGAGAGAGAGAGAGAGAGAGAGAGAGAGACAGGGAGGGAGAGAGAGAGAGCGAGAGAGAGCTGAGGCTGGCTGCGAACCCAGATCTTCAGGTCTCTGCCTCCCAAAGTACTGGGATTACAAACGTGTGCCACCACGCCCGGCCCACTATTTTTTTTTCTGTTGGTACTGGTGATTGAATCCTGGGGCATTCTACCTTCAAGCTACACAGCTAGTCCTATTTTATTTTATTTTTACTTTTATTTATTTATTTATTTATTTATTTTGCGGTACCAGGGATTGAACGCAGGGGCATTCTACCTCTGCGCTACGCCCCCGGCCCTATTTTTTATACTTTATTTTGAAACAGGGTCTCACGAAGTTGCAGAGGGCCTCACTAGGTAGAGAGAGAGAGAGAAAGAGGGAGAGAAACAGAGAGAGAGAGAGACAGGAAGAGAGCGAGAGAGCTGAGGCTGGCCGTGAACCCAGATCCTCCAGTCTCTGCCTCCCAAAGTACTGGGATTACAAGCGTGCGCCACCACGCCCGGCTTATTTTTATTTTGAAAGAGGGTCTCACTAAGGTGCTGCGGCTGTCCAGGAGCCTGAGATCCTCCTGTCTCAGCCTCCCAAGTACTCCCAATTCTTGCTATTGCAAGTTCAGGCGCCATGATATCTCCTAGCATTTCTGCTACAAATTGATTGTACTTGTCCTGTCTCAGGAGGCAGGTTAATTTTACCTCCAGTTTTGCATTCCTTCAGCTTGATAGAATGGTCTTTCTACAGTCCGAGACAGAAACAGATGTGACTATGCTACATTGCTTTTGAAGTCTCAGTGATTCTTCATTCTTTCCAGGATGATATTTAGACTGAATGGCAAGCGAGATCATCCCATCAGCCCCTGGATCTCAGCTTAGATAGCACATCCTCAGAGAAACTTCCCCTGGCTTCTTCAATGAGGTCAATTTCACCCATTAATAATTTTTTACAATACTAATCATCTGTAGAATTTTGGAATTTATCACAACTATAAATTTAAAACTGGTATAATTGTTGATAAAATGTGCTTTCCTTACTAGACTGCAAGTTCTATGAGAGAAGGAAAAGAAAACTATGCCTTTACAACCTATTCTATTCTCAGCCCTAACACAGAATTTAACAAATGGAACAAACTTGAAATGTTGTTGATATTTTGATGATGCAAGAATGAATAAATGCATCTACGACCTGTTGCAGAAAATACGGGCACCACCTATCACATTCACACAATAATACTGTGTTTGGAAGGAAACACATCTTTGGAATATTTTTTTCTGAATCTTTCATCACTTAGACATGGAAATGAAGGCCAAAGATTATTCAGTCAATCAGAATGAGAGCAGGGTTTATAATCCTGGTCTCTACTACAATTCTGGACTCTTTCTTTTCCTTTTAATTTGGACTAGGGATTGAGCCCAAGGGGATTCTACCTCCCAGCTATACCTCCAACCCTTTTGTATTTTTTCTTTTGAAACAGGGTCTTACTAAATTTATGAGGGTCTCGCCAAGTTACTGAGGCTGGCCTTGAATCTGTGGTCCTTCTGGCTCAGCCTCTGAAGTACTGAGATTACAGATGTATGCCTATAATTTTGTTATAGCTACTCTCATCCAGTCTCATTCCAAAAGTACAAATTGAAGACCAGAATAAATGTAGCACACAGGTGGCTTCAATCCTAGGTAAGTGCCTCTAGCATTATGTGTTCTCAGAGTTTATTAAAAAATGTAGATAAGTTTGTGATGTCACATACCTGTAATCCCAGTACTTGGGAGAGTGAGACAGGAGGATCACAAATTCAAGGCAAGCTTCAGCAACTTTGGAAGACCCTGTTTTAAAATAAAAAGGGCTGGTGCTATAGCCCAACACATTGTTGGTTCAATCTCCAACACCCCCCCCCCACACACACACACATTCTCTCTCTCTCTGAGACTCATGAGTCTGGAGAATTGTATTTAGCTTAATCCCTTTATCGTCCCAGGAACTTTTAACTCACTCTTTTTTCAGCAAGTTATTCTTTATATACATGGCAAGACCACAGAAGGGCTAGGGAATATAATCTGAATTGAACAGGCAAATATCCATACTGTTAGCAAAAGAGCTGAACAATCAAGTCCAATGGTAGTCTTACCAGTCCAGTCTGTTCATATGCAAAGAACAGCAGCCACGCCTGACACTTGAGCCTACTAATTCGCACCCTCAGAGTGAGTTTATTCATCTCTAAACTCCTTAAAGATGCTCTTACTGTTGAAATGCTTTGATTCTGAAAACATTCTAAGGAATTCTGTTGATCATCATTGCTTTTTTTTCCCTTTCTTGGTCAATTTCCCTAAGTTTGTTGCCTCTTAATTATAGCACATCTCAGTGTGAAATGAACACCACTGAATGCCATTCCCCATTCATGGCCATGTCCCACGGCAGTGGGTCAGATCAGCTAATGTCTTTGCTCCCTTGGGTAGCTGGGGGTTACCTGTAGGTAGTCAGGTAGAGTAGTAGGTTGGCCATTTAATCTCCCCCCATTCTCAATTTCACTCCCTTTCTTGTGAACACAAAGACACTTTAAGCGATCTGTCCACGGCATTGAAATGCCAACCTTAGTTGGTACTTTGAAAACTCAAAGCCTTTTACAAGATGAATAGCAAACTGTGGATGACAGCTCCCGCGGAGCCATTATTGAATCGCAGCCCTGATGACTGCATTGCTTTGGATTTAGATAAAAGACTCCATACAAGACAAATGGTAGAAGGACATCAAACAAGACTGTGTCCATACAGTGACAGAAGCAATCCAATTGAAGAAGCTGTTGATTTCCCCAAGGCTACATGCGATTTCTCCCCAAGTAATTTATATTAAGGAACTAAAGATTGTATATTCATCTTCTATTTATGCTCTTCTCTAAAAATCTGAATGTCCAGTTGTCAAACTGAAGTCTTGCTTCTGCCTGGAAGAGGAATATCGATATGGGAACATGTTAATTATTTTGTATTGTGTTTTATTTAACCACAATAGCAGTGTGTGTAAAGGTTATAGACTGAGAGTTACAATCTATAATGATCAGATAAAAAGATTAGTCAGCAAATCGATAGTTCCCTGTACCGACAGGAAGCTTGGTATATTCGAGGCAACAATGAGTACAAAGGGTACAGATAAACATCGGGCACCTTTATTAGATGAAAACTAATTCTAGAGAACTTCCACCACCTCATTAATTATGTACTAACCTTCAAGAGGTTGAGCGGGTGAAGTATCATTAAGGGGATTTTGGAACATGCTGGAAAATGCTTCCGGCTTTATAAAAACTATGTAAAATCAGAGATTTCTTTCTGTTGGGCTGGGAGATGTGCACACAAACCCAGTTCCTCAAAATGGAAAGGTTGCATTCTAGAACTTGCACACATTTTTTTTTGTAACCTAAATTTTGGGAACATGAATGCTACAGGATTTAGCTTCAGAAGTACCAACAAGACGGTTTGAAACATGCATTTAAATGTTAATCTAATCAGTACCGAAATAGCACCCTCCCTATAAGCTACTCTTCCCAAAGCAGCTCTTCAGGACATCTTTTTCAATTTAAGTTTATGCTCTTATGATGTCCTTTTGCCATGTAAAATTTCAGAGTGACAATTTCTTTTGCTTTTCCTATTTTCTTTGGCATAATCTACTTCCTTCCACTCTTCCCTTATGTAAAAGCAAATCCACTCAAAAGCAGTTTTGGGTTTGCTGAATTGTGAACTTTGAATAAGTCTTTTTGGAGTGGAAGGGGAAGTGTTTAAATGAAGATCTCTCCTAAAGTTACATGTAACTTCATTCATTTGTTAACCTGCATCTTTCAAAAGGGGACTCTGTTTTAGAGATTTTTGGCTTTGGATATTTTCTAAAGCCAGAGTTGCTCTTTTCTGGAGAATTATCAGTTATCCGGTAATTCATCAGGATAAACACAGATAATCATTTCTTTGGAACAGAGTCACACAAATGAACAGATTTCAATAAGCTCAAAGTTGTTAGGAATAGTTCGAGTGGTGCCCAATAGTTAATTCCTTCTTCACATCAATAATTAATACCAATTCAAAAAGAAAATAAGTGAAAGAAGAACGAAAGAAAATTGATAATTGAACTCCATAGAAACAGTCTGGTCCCCTGGAAGCCAGCCTCAGAGATTGTGTTGCCTGATTGCTTTGGGCATAGGTTTTCATCCACATTTTGCATGTTAGAGTGGGTATGTATTAATTTACTTCTTCTGGGTCAAATTATTCCTTTAGATGTATTCCTGTAACTCTCTCATACTGACTCCAACATGAAAAACATCTTATATTGTGCTTCTTAAATACAAAACTCATGAAAGAATCACTTGCATTGACATTAAATACATATGTGAAAATACCAATGCCAATCTCAATCTCCTGTATGGAAAGGGAAAGTGGGGAGGGAGCTGGGGAAAAACTTACCAAGTGCTGTGTGCATGTATGCCACTATCACTATGAACTACGTTATGGTGTGAGACTATAATTCACCAATAAAAGTGTAAAAATAAACAAATATAAAACTCAGGGGAGGGTAGAGAGAGAGAATGAGAATGAGTGTGAGTGTAGCCAGTCTATGGGAACTTGTAAACAAACCTGGCTGCAGGTGACTATCAAAACATAAATTATGCTGCTTTTCCCCTTGCCGTCTGGAGGTTGTATCCTTGGCAGTAGCTCCCTCTCACTGAGTTCACCTTGGCTGTGGCAATGTGTACACCAGTTGAACCACTGAAGAAAGGTTCTGATCAGTTTCCATTTGAACCAAGCAGCAGCCATCTGTCTGACTGGCTGAGACAGGGGGTACTAGTAATTCCCTCACACCTCCGGGGTGGACTAACAGTTATGATTGTGTTTAATAAAACACTTTGGCTTCCAATGTCTATTTAGCCAAAGACTACAGTTTCTCTGTCTTCCCCCTTCCTTTTCTCTTCTTTCTTCTATTTCTCCTTTCCTCCCTGTTTTCTTCATTTCTTCTTTCTCTCCTTTCTTCTCTCAACCACACCTAGCATTTTCCACTTTGCAGAGTAATTTCACATTCTGCTACTGTTGTGGTTCAGGCCCTCCTCCTTTCTCGCCTGAATTGCTACAATGGATTTCTAACTCATCTCTTTCCTTCCCTGGCCACCTCCCACCTTCCCTACAATTGCTACACCCTAAAAACCCATCCTGTACAATGCAGCCAGTATACTCTTTCTAACACAGAGCACCCTTCTGCTTAAAATGCCACCGTGGTTCTAAATCGCATCCAGGAGAGTGATGGAACTCTAGCAAAGTGTCTGCAATTCTTCTGGTCTGGTCCTTGCCTGCTTCCGTCACCTCATCTTCCATATTTTCCCAAGTGAACCCTGGACTATGTTCATATAGAATCCCAGGCACACCCAACCTTCTCACACCTGAGTGCCTTTGCATATGTTGTACCAGGTTCATCCCTTTTCCTTCATATCGTACTCTTCACCTGGAGCTCTATTTTTGGCTTAGTTATCTCTTCTTCTTTAATGGTTAGATGCATTATTTACCTTGAAAACCTCCCAAGACTAGCCACCCAGGGTTGCTTTCCCTAAATCTCCACTGGATGGACACACACACACACACACACACACACACACACTGACCCAGGTTGAGATCCCATAATATCCTAACAAAGGCACTAGCTATACTGCTGTGATAACATTAAGTATACTCTGTTGGAATTGCTTATTTCTGTAGATATCTCTTCTAAAGCCAGGATTCTTAACCTTTCATACTATGAACCCCTTTGGGAATTGGATGAAGTCCATAAACCATTTTACTTTTAAATGCATAAAACAAAATATAAATGCTTGCAAAGAAAATATAGATGGATGAAATACAGTTACCAAATATATTAAGAAAATATATTATGATATAATATTCCATATATATGTATATATATACATATATATACATGAGCTACTTATTAAAGCATTAAATAAGAAAGTCTAGCGACAAGTCCACTAGGTAATTTGGAAGCAGTGGTGAGTAAAAAAAACATTTCAAAATATCTTTAGCCACTCCAATGTGATACCTATGATTCCCACTTGAGATAAAGTACTACTATGGTTTATTACCTACATGCGTAATTTTTTTAAAATGTAAAATTTTATTTAAAGATAAATGAAAATAGAGATATAGTTATTATTTTAAACCATGTTTATAGAGAACCTGAATTCTAGAATCTTTGTTTTAGTTGTATATTGTAAAGTCTTTGAGGTTTTCATGTAAATATGCCCACACTCTGTACAGACTATTAGAATGTAGCAAGTCCCTAAATGTTCATTGGCCAAATTAATGAAGGAAGAAATAGTTTACTATTTCATCTAACTTAAACTTCACATGCCCCCCTTTGAGTTAGGTTTAATTATTCTGTTCACATATTAAGAAATTGAAACTCAGAAAGGTTAAATACATTTCTCTTCCAACCTGTATTGCACCAGAAAGTTGTCTCCCCTTCATCAATTAGGATCCTCAGTAAAGGCTTACATAGTATGTAACCTAGCCAAAAAACTAGAAGAAATGGAATAAGGGTGGAAAGGTTACACTATCAAATCCTCTAAAAAACTTGTATTGATACTTTAGTCATCTCTGGGCTTCCATTAGATTAATGTCCCATCAATATTAGCCAGCTGACTATATAGCATTCATCTGGAACTTGTAAGAAAATCTGCGGATATGCTGGAAATGAGCCTGTCATCCCCAAGAGTTTGTCTCACCAGGAGGAATGCTTCCTCGGCTCAAAAACAACCTGAGAATAGAAACTCGGATGGAAATGCCACTTCCTCTCCAGCCTGCAAAAGGAGCAGCGGTGTACAGACTTGGCTTTTTGTTTCATTCTCTCCCTTTGAATGGAAGAATAAAAGAAAATGACGGAAACTAGGACAACCCTTTTCACACTTCAGGATGTGAGTGAAGGAACGTTCAGGGCGCTCTGTTCTGCTCTGTGCATTGGAATGGTCAGACCATTGTGTGGCTCAACGACTCTCTTTCCAGGACAGTCCCCGTTATTGTGCCTTTCTGCTGTTCTGTTTCTCTCCTGTCCCTTTGCTTTCTGTAGTTTTTTTTTTTTTCTTGCACTATCCACTCTACAAAGAACCCACTTAGTAGCAATGCCTGAGTGGGCTTCTTAGGGAAAGAGAAAGAAAGACTCCCAACAAACAGAGAGGAAAAAAGAGAGAGGTGGTGTCAGCTCTGGAATTTACCAGCTATGTTGACTCAATAGTAAGAGTTTCTTTAAACACACCAAACCCTCATCTCCTTGGACACTGAGAAATCAAACCAGGGGACAACTTATATTGTCAGGGTCTGGGCATTTGCTGTAAGAATAGTTAAGGTCTTCATGTTGTTTGAAATGTCTCCGGCTTAGGTATTTCTTGATATTTTTATGCCTATGTAATTAATGAGTCCAAGTAGTATCATTTGTAATTGCACAATGGTTCCTAAGGGCTTCCACAATAGTATGCACTGTATAACATTATTTATATATGACAGTGAGGACCTGCATAACTAGAATACTTTAGAATCAGACATTAATTTAACTCCAAGTCCATAAGATAACACTTTTGTTATCTACACTTACTATTCCAATTTTTAAAAATACTTTATGTACTTCTTTCTAACTTAATACCCAGAGAATAGTGCCCACATTTTAAAATTATATCATTACTTAGTGCTGCTACAACAGAATGCTGGAGACTGGGTAATTTATGAAAAACAAATTTAATTCTCACAATTCTGGAGGCTGATAAGTCCATGATTAAGGCGCCAGTTGGTTTGATGTCTGGTGAGGGCCCAATTTCTGCTTCCAAGATGGCATCTCAAAGATTATGTCCTCTAAGGAGCAGGAACACTGGGTCCTCATGTGGTAGAAGGAGTGGAAGTACAAAACAGAGCCTATGTGGATCCCTTAACCCTTCTATATTGTTGCTCATCCCATTCAGTAAGGCAGAGACCTAACTACCTAATTGCCTCTTAAAAACCTCACATCTTAAAACTATCACATTGAATCTTAATTTTCCAACATAGGAATTTTGGGAAGACCATATACATTCAGTAGCCATAGCAATTATTATTACTATATTCTAATTTCAAGGCATCTTGTTGTAACTCATGGGCAACATTAGTCCAACAGTTTTGCTCAGTAGTCATGATACTACAGACCAAGAGAGAGAGAAAATTATGATGCTGGAGGATTCTGGGAAAATTGTTTTCTTTCCAAGAGAAGGAATTGTGGAAGGTTAAGAAAGCACATCAGTCAGACAGCTCAGAGTATGAAACACAGGGATGTGACTTGTAAGCTGTGTTTCCTTCAACCAAGTGCTTAACTTGGTTCATCCACTTTCCCCTTTCAAAAACTTATGGCAGTGCAGTTTTGCAACCTACTTAATATCATTGCTTTGAGAATTAAATGGGTTAAAGGAGATAATGTATGTACTGTGCTTAACTCAGCGTCTGGCACACAATGAGAATTTAATACGCATACACTAGCTGGCATTGCCCCAGTCCTGTTGTAAACTTGTTTCATTGTGCTCTGTCTTCAAATGGAGCACACAATAAGGACTACTTAATATTAAGTACAACTAACATTTATCTGTACTCTACTATCTACAAAGTATAATCAAATACATCATGTCATTTAAGTCTCATAAATTCCATGAGGTAGATACCATTTTCTTTCTCATTTTATCAGTGGGGGGAGGTTAAATCTTAGTAAGTTAAGTGACTTGCTGAAGGTCCAAGATAATACATGGTAGAGTAAGGCTACAGATTGTCTTTAAGAATCCACTTAGTTGGTTCTCATTAAGTAAAGTTTTACCTTAAATGCAATTGAGTCTCTGCTAAGTATAATTACTTTTCTTTTTTCATTTCCTATAGTCACCTTTATCATCCACCAAAGTCTAATGCTTTGGTGTACAGAAGGGCTACCTGGAAAGCTTATTAAAATATAGATTCCTCTTTTCCCTTTCCTCCCTGTTCCTAAAAATTCAGATTCAGGATGTCGGGCACAACAGAGAACTTTCATTCCTAACGAGCTCCAGGAGAAGATGAGGCTGCTCACACTGGGCCCACATTTTGACCAGCGCTGCCTTGGCTATATTTACCATCCATAAATACCACATGACATGTGTGTCATAATCTAGTAAACTCGTCACAGAAGAAACTTCACAGACATGCTTTCTTTAGGTAGAAAGGATGGGGCAGCCCTTTGTTTCTAAGTAAGTTGTCCTGAGATGCATATTTTCTTCAATCATTCTGTCCAGCTCCCCATCAGGTATCTAGAGAATAAGGCTATTTGTGATCCTGGGGATCCAGGCACCCTTGAAAATTTCAAATGCAGTCTTGGCACACAGCACTCCTCATTGTCTTCTGACAGCAATCCCAGCCTCCTGCTGCCCAGTCCGTGACCATCTCTCTCGTTAAACCTCTGTGAGTAGCCTTGCTGCAGCCATGAATCATACGCTGAGGGCTTCACACAGGCTGGGTTTATGGAGCTGCATTATAGGAGACTATATCTCAGAAGGCCCCAGTGCAGCCAAAACAATCTGTCACTTTTAATTCTTCCTGTCACCTCATTAAGTATATAGCAACGTTGACAATAAAACCCATTTTCACACAAAAACACAACACACACACTACCCCGAAATGCAAAAATTCCTCCTCTTGTATTCAGATGTGGTTATAAATATCCAGTCATTGAAAGATTCATTGAGCAAACATATGTGCCAGGGTACTGTATATAACTGACGGAGACACAGAACAGTCTCCACGGACACATAAAGCAATTAAAAATAACTATGCTTCAAAGCAGGCTACTATAATACAAAGGTCAGGTCCATAAATATGAGCAGGATGGCAGTAATGTCTCTATCCAAATACACCCCCAAACACACAACTACAACAGTTCAGAACTCAAAGGTTAATGTAAAAAAATCTATGAAATTATGCCGTATTCATCTCATGCCTTTTCTTTCTGTGGTCTTTTCATCAAAGGTTAATATATGTGAACACAGTGGAAAATTTTTATCAAGGCCAAATGTGTGTCATCAGGAACTGTTTTATTCAATGCAAAATATTTACCCTTGTACATATGATCAAATGAAGGAGTTGTAGCAAATTTTCTGCTAAAGGAAAATGTCTATTGCTTTCCCCTCTCCTTTACCAGGTTGCTTGTTTTTAACATTAGCTGCACTGAAGTTTGAATTCCACTCAAAGCTCTAGAGAGACTGTTCTGAGGGCTGGGATAATTTTTGCAGTAACACACTGAGTGTGATAATAAGGTTTATGCATGGTTGTAAAGAATGTGCTGACAGATGGAAAAGAAGCCACCTCGGTCTGTACAGTATTCATTTTTATATATATTAAAAAATCATACTACACCTGACTCTGATTTGAACAGCAGTTCTTCCTCCTGCTGTCTTCCAGGAACAGAAATATTTTAGAGTATATAGAAAAATTCCAACCCCCAGTGGACTGATTCGCTAAAATTTCAAGTTCTCTGCACATCGGAGCATCATAGGCTCCTGGATTACCATTCAAGGTGTCATGTGCAATAAAAAACTTATACCCATCAAACATGAATCTTGATGCAGTAAGTGCCTTAGATAGTAAGTAAATTCAGGAAGGAAAAAGATGTGAACAGAATAGCTCCGTAAAGGAGAGGCATTCCCCACCCTTCCTCTGAAAAGAAAACACCAGTTCACTTGCCAAAGATTAGTTTTCATCAAGGCTTATTAAAATACGAGGGCAGATTGTATTACAGTGTTTGGGTCACCTGTGCCCCACTACATGCCGTGGCATTTGAGAGCACATTGGAAAAGAACATCCTGGGGTGAATTCCTTTCTCTTGATAATAATGAAGCAACAATGATCAATCCATCTAGTGTCTTGATTCTCCAATGTTTCAATGTTCTATGGGAGAGAAAATCAGATCCCAGTATTTTCTCTCTTGTAAATTTATTACTGTGATCTTAGAAAAGTCCATTTCATGACACAATAAAAAAAGAAGGAGAAGGAGAAGGGGAAGGACCTTGATTACTGCTGCAGTCACTCTCCAAATGCAGTCCCTTTTGAAGGCACTTGTGTCTAGGACTTCAGTATACAAATTTTGCGGGGACATGATTCAACTCATAACAAAATATTCTCTTTAAAAAACCATAGCACTTGATGAAGGAAACACTTCAAATGATGCTATGTCCATATACAAAATTATCAATGCCAATCTCGATATCATGTATGGGGAAGGGGAGAGAGTGGGTGGGATGCAGGGGTGGGAACTCACCAATTGCTCTGTGCATGTATGCCTCTATCATTCTAAATTTCATTATGATGTGATTATAATGCACCAATAAAATTATATTAAAAAATTAAAAGAAGACATCAACAATACAAAAACTTGGATATTCCTGTTGGCATTACCTCTTCCCCTGCAGACCACCCAAAGAGAGATTGTTCATGATTGCCATGATCCCAGAAACAGCTTCTAAAAGATATGAGTAATTATGAGCAAAGTTGTCACCATATTATTTCTTGTTTTAACTTTTGCTTTGTACAAATTCCTTACAACCAGCTCTGTCCTTTCTACTCCTATGAATGTCCTCATCTACCAACCTCAAAATTAATTCCGATATCTGACAATACTTTGGCAGCTGGTCCTTCTTCTCATATCAGATTCTGGCATGATCATAGGTAACTTCCTTATCCGTTTGAGTGAACTACCCATAAGCTATCTCATTGGTTCGTGACCTTTTCAAATCAAGTGACCTTCAATTGCAGTTCACTTTTGCTGTCCATAGATATATCCCATCTAGCCAGCACCTTGCATACATATATATCTAGTTTTGGAAATTTTAATGCGAATGCTCCTCCTTTGACCCCTATCAGCTCATGTCAGTTTTTTTTACTTCTTCACTTCCATTATAGCTTCAGTTATCAAATTATGATATTGCTTGGACCATTAGAGTTTTGGTATGTTAACAGGAACTACCTTGAAGAAGTTAAAATGGTGTGTAGTAAAATACATTTAGAAGGATAATGTTAATAAATGTTGACATGTTTTTTACTGAAATAATTTATCACACTAAAATTTATTTTGAATGAGAAAGATTTGGTAATAGCGTTAAACCAAATGTATAGTGTGCAATTAAAAATAAACAAAATTAGCCAGGCATGGTGGTACACGTCTGTAATCCCAGTAGCTGAGAAAGAAGGATCACAGGTTCAAGGCCAGCCTCTGCAACTTAACAAGACCCTCAGCAACTTGGTGAGTCCTTGTTTCAAAATAATAAATAAAGTAGGGCTCGGGTTCTAGCTCAGAGGTAAATTGTACCTGGGTTCAATCCCCAGTACTACAGACAAAAATAAATAAAACCTAGTGATCCATAGAATACCAGTTTGGGAATTGATGGATTACCACTGTTCTTTGATTTATCATCTCTACTACCCTTTCTTTTTCTTAATACTATCTATCCCCCATCCTTAGGATTCTTTGTTATCTAACATATTGTACTATCTTGCTAAATAGTCCTTCCATCTAGTTTTATTCCCAAGTTCACCCTGTAACTCTATGCCCTGTTCATTCCCATGCAGAAGTTTATGTTCTACAACTTTCAATAGGCTTTCAGAATTGCAAACAAGAATATTCATGCCTATTCCATTTCCAATTTGATCAACGTATACCACATGGATCACTATTTTCTATATTACCCACTCACTCTCCTAATTCTCATATCCTATGTCACAGGGAAAAATACCAACACTAATTGCCATTAGGTATGGATATGCCAAAACTTCTCACTTTCTGCTTATACAATGGTAAAACAACTTGCATGGACACATACCTTCTCACTGGCTTCTCTATTTTAAGTAAAAATGCCTTTATAAAAGCAAATGAATCCATGGGTCTCTATCTCAATTTCTTCTGCTATCTCTGGATTCATTTGCCATTTCTTTTCCCTCTTCTCCTGTATCTTCTACCTCTTGTCTACTAATTCTTTCTCCTAGGGTAGGCAACCTTCTTAAAGGGTTCTTATTTTTAGTTTTGCCTTCCTTTTCCACATTTTTATTCTTGAGTCTTCTTTGTCAACAATGTAATTTACCTTGTGATTTCCATCTACTTACTTCCAAGAACTTATTTGCAACACTCATTTGGTACAGAGAAGGGAAGAAAGTGTGGACTTTGTATCCACACACTAGGGTTTCCATTTCAATTTTTCAGCTTCCTAACACTGTAACTGCTATGATCTGAATGCTTCCCTCCGCCCAGTCCAAATTCTTGCATTGGAAACTTAATCCTAATACAACAGTGCTGAGAAATTGGACTTTTAAGAGGTAATTAAGTTAGGAGGGCTTTGCTTTCTGAATAGATTTATAATGACTGGACTGATGAATGTTGTTATCATGGGAGTGGGTTTATTATAAAAGTGTGGCCCTCGATTCCTGTTGTGCTATCTTGTGCATGCTCTTTTGCTGAGTGACACCTTCTATCAAGTTATGATGCAATAAGAAGCCACATAAATTCCTTTTCTTTATAAATTACCCAGTCTCTGGTAATCTCTTACAGCAGCACACAATAGACAAAGACAATGACCATTGGCAATTTCCTTAGTCTACTTGAACTCTGACTTTTTCCTTTTGTTAAAGGACAAGGAAAAGTTTATCTAAGTGGGATTTTGGAGGAATAAATTAGGCATTATATGAAAAGCTTCTGGGAGGTGGACAGTAAGTGCTTACTGTCTACCCGTCAGTCCTGGTCTGACTGCATCCTTTGACGCTGCCAGTTACTGTCTCATTGAATTTCTCCCTCACTGCTCATGTCTCACCATGGTCTCTTGTGTCTCCTCTTAGCACTTTGGTTGCCCCTGCTTTGTCTTCTTTCCTTCACACTTCATGTTGATATGTGTCAATTTTCCTTCCTAAGTTTTCTTTGCTTCTTAATATAAATTTTCTCAGAGTTTCAACTAACATTTTCTAAGGATTTTTTTTATCTTCAACCTGGGAAATATGGATAGTACCATACGAGTATTTCTACTTGTTTACTGAACATCTCCACCTGAATGTTCACCAGGAAATTTGAAATTTATAACATTGAATCCATTCTCTGTCTTCACCATAATTGCCCCCTTCTTGTATCTCTTGTCTCAATAAATGACAACAACATTGGTTTACTGGAAATAGTTTTAGATGCTATATGATCATAGCAATAAATACCTGGATCACATAATCAAAGTAGTATTCTTTTTTTGTCAAATACTTCAGATTGTATCAATGAGAAAGTTGCTGTTTTGAATTTTGTATGATTTTATGGCTTCTATAATAATTCAGAAGCTCCAATTTTAACAAATAGAAATAAGGTTTAAGCTGGGCATGGTGGTGCATGCCTGTGATCCCAGTACTTGGGAGGCTGAGACAGGATTGTAGGTTTGAGGCCAGTCTCAGCAACTTAGCAAGGACCCCAGAAACTTACTGAGACCCTGTTCAAAATTTAAAAAAATAAAATAGGTCTGGGGTGTAGCTCAGAAGCAGAATGCCCCTGGGTTTAATCCTCCATATAAAAAATAAGAAAAGAAAATGAAAACGAAAGATGCTTCGGTGACTTTGACAAGATAGATGTTAAGAAGGTTGACATGGTCAATTTTGTGTTTAAATTCTATTTTTGATAAATATTCCATTGCTTTAAAAAATAAAACCAACTTCTTCAAGATAAGGTATTAGCTACATAGCAGTGAACCATAAGTTAAAAGATGTTTCCTGGTCAACCACTTTTTAATGTGAGTTTTAAATTGCAGATATGAAAACATCTTCTTCAAAGAGTCAATTCAGAGATACTTCAAAATGTTAAATAATAATCATGATCAGTAGATTGTGAGAACAAAGTAGAAGATAATACAAGAAAGTACATTTGTTTTCATTATCAAGGGATGGTGATTAAAAAGTTTTTATTTTAGAGCAGTTGCATATTTATACTGTAGAGAAGTTGTTTGATGGTACAGAGAATTTCCATATAACTTGCACAATTTCCTTCATTATTAACAGCTAAAATATGTTACTCTAAATTGTATATTTGTTATAATTAGTAAATCAGTAATATATAGTAATTAAGTCCATATTTTATTCATTTTTTATATTTTACCTAATGTCCTTCTTTGGTGTTATTCCAGAATCTCAGCCTAGGTACTATTTCACATCCAGTCATCCCATCTCCTAAGGCTCTTGGCTCTGATGGTCTCTATGATATTCATTGGTGCTGATTACCTTAAGGGATAGGGGTTATATATTTCATAGAATGTCCTTCAAATGGGAATTTTCTTATGTCTTTCTTGTAATTAGTCTGGAGTTGCATGTTTGAAGGAGGAAGACCATAGAGATAATAGGCCATTTTTATCACATCAAAGGCAAATGCTATCAATAAGATTTATCAGTGTTGATGTTAACATTGATCATCCAGCTAACACAGTGATTGTCAGGTTTCCTCACTATAGAATTTTTTTTCCCCACTCATTCAATACTATACTCTGTTGAAGGAAGTCATTATCTCCATATATAAGGAAGTCATTATCTCCCAATACGAGATGTTGAAGTTAAGGTCCACTTTCTTGAGAGTGAGTTATCCACATAATGCATGCAAATCAAGAAAAAAATTAAGAGGTCGGGAAATCCTATGATGGAATGCAGAATATAACAAAACAACCTAACTGTATTTAAAAAATAGTAAACAACCTCACCAAAGGGGGTGAAGGACAATGCACTTATTTAAGTAATTATGGAAATAAATGGAATCTTCAAAACTAAAGACAAAACAGTACCTGTAAATACAATAATTCAGTTGATAATGTTGTTTCTCATAGGACTATTAGCTAAAATTAATCATACCACTATAAATGCATTCGTAAATAAACAATTGAGTGGATGCTATATAGTAGGAGCCAAGTGAGAAGTGAGGGTTTACAGTTAAGCGAGGAGAAGAGGTAGAATAATCTGTGTTTTAATGGATTTGAGTTGGAGATGCCAGTATGAAATGCTGTTTAGCTTTACATGCATGTGGATGGTTGCATATAGAAATATTCATAGATAGGCATGTACACACAGGTTAGTGCACACATGTTTCATTATTCTGCCAGCTGAAACCCCCTAGAGGCAACAACATCCTAGTATCCATGAGCACTGCTAGAGCCCAGATCTTGTTCCCTAAGGACCATTCTTCAATAAAAGGAGCCAGAGAATCTTGAGGAAATGGCTGATGGTTAGACAAGGGCTTGGAGCATCGCATAGTGCCAGAGAGAAAGAAATACCAATAAAAACAAACAAAAACCTTACTATGAGCTGGGCATGGTGGTGCATGCCTGTAATCCCAGTACTTGGGAGGCTGAGACAGCAGGATTGAAGGTTTGAGGCAAATCTCATCAGATTAGTGAGGCCCTCAGAAAATTAGCAAGACCCTGTTTCAAAAAACAAAAATAAAGGGCTGGGGCTATTGCTTAAAGATAGAATTCCTATGAGTTCAATCCTCAGTACCCAAAAAGAAACAACAATAACAAAAAAATCTTACTGTGATGGGGCCATGTCAAGAGTATATGGGACATTGAAAGAGCTCTCAATGACCAAGGCTGGAAAATGTAAGCAAGCAAAATAAATAAAATAATATTGGATTTTAAAGTAAATATCCATGAGTACACATGAGCATAAATTATTGAATCAATAAGCAAAAGAAGAAGCACATATCCCAAGCAGAAGAATGTCAAATAAAATGTTTGTCATTTCATCATATGTAATTTCATAAAAGACAAGACAAATATTTTTCAAATATTTTAAAGTTATCCCAGAGGAAAAGATAGAACGAAACAGTCCTTCCAAATTCAAAACAGTGTTAAAAATAATTGAAAAGTAGGTTGTGGACAGAGAAAAATAATACTTATAAAATTAAATTAAAATGGAAGAATAAAGATCAAGTATAACATTTATATTATATTCCCATATAGAAATGTTAATTCACAGCTGGGCATGGTGGCACACACTTGTAATCCCAGTACTTTGGGAGGCGGAGACCGGAGGATCCGGGTTCGCGGCCAGCCTCAGCTCTCTCTCTCTCTCTCTCTCTCCTTAGTGAGGCCCTCCGCAACTTCGTGAGACCCGGTTTCAAAATAAAGTATAAAAAATAGGGCCAGGGGCGTAGTGCAGAGGTAGAACGCCCCTGCGTTCAATCCCCGGTACCGCAAAAAAAAAAAAAAAAAGAAATGTTAATTCACTAGTTCTAAGGTTGTGCTAAGACAAGTTCATGTTAAAACATCTTCCAGGTTATTCCAAATCATACTGGATATTATAACCTCCCGCCATTAGAAAAAATTTTGGCAAAAATAATGAAAACAAAAAAAGATTATGTACCTTTGTTACATTAGAAAGTAAAAAAAATAAAAATGCAATATAAAATATGAAAGACCTTTAGAAATATTATTTTAAATTCTATACATTTTTAGAATATCGATGAAATGGACAATTATTCAGGAAATACTTTATTGTAAAAATTGAATCTTAAAAACAATCTCATTAACACCAAAGAAACATAAAAAAAGTACCAAGGAAAGGCCATTTTCACAAAATAACTTATGGTGAGTTCTTTGGGATTGATTTTATTTTAACTATTTCAGATTATAGAAATTTGTGAAAAGCTTCCCATTTTCAGTTATGAATCAAGAAAAATCCTATATCAAAACATGAGAAAAATGAGTCAGGCATGATAGCCCACATCTATATAATCCTTATACTTGAGACACTGAGAAAGGAGGATCTCAGGTTCAAGACCAGTCTCAGCAATTTAGATTATTTGTTGAAAAGATTGTCTTTCTCCACTGTATTGCCTTGGTTATTTAACAAAGATCAGCTGATTACAGTTTTGTGGTTGCAATGCTGTGCTCTCTATTCTTTCCCTTGATCTATGTATCTATTATTGTTTCATTTTCATTCTAACCTTATCAATATAGTTTTACAGTAAGCTTGAAGTTGAGTAATGTCAGTTTTCTATTTTGTTCATCTTTTTCAGTATTGTGTAGGCTCCTCTAGGTCTTTTTCATTTTAACATAAATTTTAGAATAAATTTGTCAATATCTATAAAACAGTTTGCTGAGATTCTGAGTGGATTACTTTGGATCTATAAATCAAGTTGGGAAGAGTGGACAGTTGAGCTATATTGAGTCTTACAATCCACGAATATGGGTTATTGCTCTATTACTTTAGATTTTTAAAAAATATTCTCATCAGAATTCTGGGTTATCTATGTATAGAACCTGTATGTAATTTGTTAGATGTGTACCTATTTTATTTTTATAATAGCATAAATGATATTGTGTTTAAATCTCAAATTCTAATTATTGCTGGTAAGAAGAAAAGCAATTGAAATTTTTAAATTTACCTCATATCATATGGCCTTGCTATAATAATTTTCAAGTTTGTTTATTCATGGTGATTTACTATGTAGATAATCCTGTCCTCTGTTACCATTCCTAGTCTTGTGGAATTAGGTAGGGCCTCCAATACAGTATTGAATAAAACTGGGGAGAGTAGACAATCTTGCCTTTTTCCTGCTCTTAGGGAGAGAGTATACAGGCACTCACTATCAAATTATCTAAAGGTACTTTGTAGATGTTGATTATTAAGGTGAGGAAGTTACTCTCTCTTCCTAGTTTTCTGAGAGTGTTCTGAATGTTTGTTGGAATTTGTCCAACGCATTTTCTGCACCAGTTGATATGATTATGTGATTTTTGTTCTTTAGCCTGTTGATATGGTGCATTACATAAATTGATTTTCAAATGTGGAACTAGCCTTGCATAACTGGAATAAATCCCACTTGGTCATTTTGTATAATCCTTTTTGTACATTGTTGAGTTCAATTTGCTAATATTTTGATGAGGATTGTTGATATATGTTCATAAGAGATATGAGCATTTAGTTCCTTTTTTCATAATGTCTTTATCTGCTTTAGGTATTAGCATAATGCTGGCATCATAAAAGGAGTTTAGAAATGTCTTTCTATTTCAATTTCCTTGAAGAGATTATAAAGATTGTAATTGTTTCATTCTTAAATATTTGGCAGAATTCATCAATGAAACACTGTTTTAGAAGATTTATTTAATAATTATATAGGTATTCAGATTATCTGTCTATCTTTTTGTGAGTTCAGGTAGTTTGTATTCAAGTAATTGATCACTTTCACCGAAATCATGACATAAATAGGCCTAGAATTGCTCATAATATTCTTTTATTTTCATCTTAATGTACACAAACTCCATAATGATGTCATTCATTTTTCTCTATGATAGCAATAATTTGTGCCTTCTCTAATTTTTTCGGTTAATTTAGCCAGGCAGCTGTTA
This sequence comes from Glis glis, assembly GCA_004027185.1. Lineage (NCBI taxonomy): Eukaryota > Metazoa > Chordata > Mammalia > Rodentia > Gliridae > Glis > Glis glis. Next base: position 57,516 of record PVJS01005897.1, read on the forward strand.
ATTTTATTGATATTTTAAAAAACAGCATTTGATTTTATGGACTTTATTATTTATTATTTTCTGATTTTAATGTTAATGATTATTTCTGTTCTAATTTTCACTATTTCACTGTTAGCATTAAGATCGAATTTCTCTTCTTTCTTTAGTTTCCTTAGGTATAACTGTATATTATTAATTTTTAGATTTTTCTTGTTTTCTAAAATACGCAGTTAATGCTATAAATTTTCCTCTGAATACTGCTTTTACTAGACACCCCAAATTTTGATAAGTTACATTTTCACTTAACATAGTTAAAACTAGTTTAATTTTGTTGTTGTTATTTGGCCCAGATATTATTTAGAACTGTGTTATTTAAACTCCAAATATTTTAGAATTTTCTTGCTTACTGTTATTGGATTCTAATTTAATTTTTGTAGTCTAAAAACATACTTTGTATTATTTCCAATCTTTTAAATTTGTTGTGATTTTATGGCCCAGAATATTGTCTATCTTGATGAATGTTTCATTTGAGCACAAGAAAGATATGTACTTCACTGTTGTTGAATTAAACTTTCTATAAATGTCAAATAGATTCTGTTGACGAGTAGTGGTGTTTCTCTCTCTCTCTCTCTCTCTCTCTCTCTCTCTCTTTCTCTCTCTCTTTCTCATTGTTGAGGACTGAACCCAGGGACATTCTACATTTGAGCTATACTTCCAGCCCCTTTTTATTTTGAAACAGGGTTCACTAAGTTGATATATGCTGGCCTCAAACCCCCAATCCTCCTGTCTCAGCCTCCCAAGTACTGGGATTACAGATAGGTGCGACCATGCCCAACCGGTGCTGTTTGTGTTTACTATACCCTTATTTGATGATTGTATCTATCAGTTACTGAAAGGGGGGTGTTGAAGTCTGCAACTGAAATCGTAGATCTATTTCTCATGGTTGTTCTTTCAGCTTTTGACTCTTTTATTTTGATGACTTGTTTATAGGTACATATTCCTTGAGGATTGTCATGTCTTCTTAGAGAATAGACTCCTTTTTTATATGTATTTGCCTTCTTTATCCCTAAAAAATTTCCTTGTTTTGAATTCTGCTTTTGATGAAGTTAATATGCCTATTTCCACTTTATTTTGATGGATAGCATGGTATATCCTTTCACATCTTTCTAATTTTAACCTATCTTTGTTTTATATTTAAGATAAATTTCTTATAGTCAGTAGTTGAAACTCATTTACTTTTCAATCAAGTTTGACAATTTATCTTTTAATCTGTGTATTTATACCATTCACTAAGTCGTTATTGTCATGTGTTAGTATCTACCATGTTTGTAATGATTACATATTCATTGCATGTATCTATTATGCATTTGTAAGATTTTCTACTCTTTTTCTGCCTTTTCTGGTTTTACCTGAGCCAGATTCTTTTCTTCTCTTAGCATGCTGATGTACTTTTTTTTATAAAAGTTTTTAGTGGCTGCCTTAGAGTTTGTAATATACATTTACAACTAATATAAGATCCTTTTCAAATAACACTCTACAGCTTCATGGGCAGTGTGATTACCTTGTGAGAGAGGGTATCCAATTTCTCCCTTCTGTGCTTTAAAACATTCCTGTAATTTATCTCACCTGTCCATATGTTATAATCACCTATACACTGTTACTCTTATTTCTCTGAATAAGCAATTATCTATTAGATCAAAAAAGAATAATAAAACAAGAAAAATATTTCACTTTATCTGTATTTATTCCTTTGCCCTAACTCTTCCTTTCATGATATAGACTCCTATTGCAGACATTCCTGTATCATTTCCTTTCTCTCTGATGAATTCATTTTAACATTTTGCAGGGCAGTTCTTATGACAATGAGTTTCCTGATATCCTGTTTATCTAAGAAAATCTATTTCTCCTTTGCTTTTGAAGGATAATTTCATTGTTTATAGAATTCTAGGTTGGTGCTTTTGTTTTTATTTCTGCACTTTAAATAATTTACTCCATGCTCTTCTTGTTTGCATAGTTTCTGATGGAAAGTCTACTATAACTTTTATCCTGTTCTTCTATAGGCAAGGCATTTTTCCTTTTCTGGCTTTCAAGATTTTTATCCTTGCCTTTGATTTTATGTAGTTTGAATATAATTCGCCAAGGTAAAGGGTTTTTGCTTGTTGTTGTTGTTGTTAGTTTGTATTTATACTTGATGTTTTCTGAGCACCTTGAATCTATGGTTTGATATCTGTCATAAATTTTGGAAAGTTCTCAGCCATTCTTTTTTTTTTACACCAGTGTTTAAACTTTTATTTCACACCATGCAAGGTCAATTATAACACATTAAAAAGTGACAATAGCTATAAGCTGCAATTTTACATTTATACATTGGAAATATCCATTTTCAAAAGCTGAACATAATTACCATACCTTTGTCAACTCTTCCTAATCCAACTATGCACATGTAACACTTTTGTAATTGTCCCAGAGTCCTTGTAAATTGTTTTATTTTTCATTTTTTTTACTTTGCTTTTCAGTTTAAAAGTTTCAATATCTTCAAGCTTCCTGATCCATTCTTTGGTCATGTTTAGTCTAGTGATGAGCCCGTCCAAAGTAATCTTCATATCTGCCACAGTACTTTTGATTTCTGTCATCTTTCTTTTGGTTTTTTCATCCATTTACATCTTTTTGCTTATTGTCTATTCTTGCAGGCTGTGTGCTTTTCTTAGAGGATTTGAGATATGAATTGTGATTATTTAAATTCCCTGTCTGATAATTCCAAATCCTGTATCCATACCTAAGATTCATTGTTATGTCTTCTAAGATAATGTAATATATATTAGCCTGTGTAGTACTTTTTGTTGAAATCTGGACATGATATATTGAGTAATAAGAACTGAGGTAAGTACTATGCATGATGGTGTACATCTGTAATTGCAGTACTTAGGAGACTAAAACAGGAGTATTGCAGGTTCTAGTACAGCCTCAGCAATACAGAGAGAGTCTTAGCAACCTAGTGAGACTCTGTTTCTAAACAATCATTTTATAAAAAGAGCTAGGGATATAGGTCAGAGGTAAATTGTCCCTAAGTTTAATCCCCAGTACAAAAATGAAAAAGAAAACTAAGGTAAATATATTTTTGGTAAGAGGGAGCATATTAATCTAGCTAGTATAATGTCTGCTGTTTAAGTGGCTGAGGTTTTGGTTTCCTCCTTGTCTCTATTCATTTTCTCCCTTCACTATTGTCTCTGGCTTTCCCTAGCAACCCCTTTGTAAATGGAGTCTATGTCTTGCAGTTCTTTATACTGTAACCCATTGTTATTATATGGAAGCCTTGTTGATGTGGTCGTAAGGATTGAGGGAAAGAAAGATGTCCATTATCTTATGATTGGATTTTAGTCTCTTCCTTGAACTGAATTCCTGAGTTGCAACTTTCAGGGGTGTTTCTTAGCCTTTTTCCTTCCTCTGTAAGGGTGAGTCAGGAAAGCTGGAGGATAAGAGAGTTGGCTGCTTGCTCTTTGATACAGGTAGATAAGGCTCTGATAAGTAGTGTCCTTTGGGAAGCAAGCCCTTATTATAATAAATGTTCTGGATATATTTCAAATGGTTGCTGTCTTCTAACCCTGCCTGAAACTCAAGGTCATGTTTCTTGTATCTTCAACTTGAGAACCTAGTTGAGGTTCTGGAGGCTGGTTCATGAGAGTGTGTGTTGGGGGCAAGATCTGAGCCCCCAGTCCCTAGCAGCTTCTCATTGTCACACAGGCCACACTCAGCCTTCAGCATGTCTTCAACATGATCTTACAAGCATTCCCAATATTTTAAGGCTCTCGTGGCTTTCCTTTCAAGTTAGGTGATTTGGCTGTTATTTTCTGTTTCTCCTGTCTCGAATTTTGGGGGTGGCTCTTGGCACCGTCACTTTAGTCCTCCAATATTTCTAAGACAACTCATTGACTGTCAGTTTCTTTAGCTTTTCGTCTCACTGTATGGATGAGGGCAATGGCTTACAAGTTCTTCACATGTTCGAACCAAACCCAGAAATCTTGCCTTTGTTTCTCAAAGGCATTTTCATCGGATATAAAATTTCAAGTCGACAGATTTTCTCCCAGTACTTTAAAGATGTTGCTCTTCTATCCTCACTCTTTAATTGCTTCCAATGAGAAATATGTCCTCATTCTTATCTTGGAACATGTAAGGATAAATAAAACAAAGAAAGAAAATAAACCCTTAAAATCACAGAAAACATTTATTTAAAGATGAATTGCCACAGTTGAAACAAGAAATATGAGATAATATGTGGCTTTGGGGAAGAGTGCTCTGGCAGATTAACTGCTAAGCTTGTGAGGGTTTTGCCACCTTGGGTATATTTTGGGTCCACAGAACTGAGGAAGTGAAGTTTAAACACTCTCACAACTTCATGTGTAGAAGTCAGAGTCACTATTACTTGTAGAGGTACAACATTCTTCCAAAAGAAGTGGTAAAGAAATGCATACTAAAAAGTTCTCTCTTCAAGCCGGGCGTGGTGGCGCACGCTTGTAATCCCAGTACTTTGGGAGGTGGAGACCGGAGGATCCGGGTTCGCGGCCAGCCTCAGCGCGCATGCGCGTGCGATCAATCTCTCTCTCTCTCCTCTCTCCTCTCTCTCTCTCTCTCTCTCTCTCTCTCTCT
>PVJS01005898.1:0-26952 GCA_004027185.1 Glis glis
TCTCTCTCTCTCTCTCTCTCTCTCTCTCTCTCTCTCTCACACACACACACACACACACACACACACACACACACAGAAGAGGCAGCAAATAATAGTCTCTGCAGGATTCTTTTTCTCTGACCCCAGGAATTAGAGTGAATTTACTCAATCTATTTCCTCTTTCCTACTGTTGAGTTTACCTTGTCATAAGCTGAAATCACCCACCCTGATTCCTTCTTTACCACCTGTTGAACAATGCGCGAGAAACAGAAATTCCAAGACCACCATCTCAGTTAAGGCAAGGTTTAATATCGCGGGGCTACCATCCACCAGCACAGGCTAGAACGGCGGCCCCTTGTGTAGCTTACAGCTCTCCTTTTATAGAACAAGTTGAGGGTACAGAAACAGATTTTTGCAGTTTGGGTTCGAATCAGCCAACCACAGAAAGTTTTCCCTTATTTAGAAGTAAAGTGATTAGGGTAGGGGGTTAAACACAGAGGTGGGGGTCGGTTTTTAGGGCTCTGTCTGGGGCGGAGGTAAGTGCAGGAACTGATTTATTGGGTATTGTTCTTAGGGGAATAAAGGCAGGAACTGGTTTATCGGGTCTTGTCCTTAGGGGCAATAAAGGCAGGAACTGGTTTTTCTGTCCTTGGGAAACTAGTCTTGTCCTTGGGGCAGTAAAGACAGGGAATTTAATTTTTAGAGTAGAAAATGAGGCTAAAAAAATTACTTTTTTGAGCACATTATCACACCACCTTTATTGTTGCAGTCTTCCACATCGCAAAGGGGTTTATTCCCTCAATCTCCCTGGAGCTTTAGAAGCTGGCTGAGCCCTTCGTCTAATGATCTCTACTGTGTGGATTATAAATCTGTTTACTAGGTGCTATCTGCCTCCTGGCAATAACCTTAGAGAGTTCACTGCTCTTTCTTTTTTTTTTTTCTTTTTATGGTACCGGGGATTGAACCCAGGGACATTCTACCTCTGAACTACACCCCCAGCTCAATTTTATTTTTTATTTTGAAACAGGGTCTTGCTAAGTTGCGGAGGCTGGTCTCAAACCTGCAATCCTCCTGTCTCGGCCTCCCAAGTACTGAGATTACAGCGTGTGCCGTCACACCTGGCTTCACTGCCCTTTCGTAAATACTGAAGCTAAATTCTCTGAGCATGGCCAGCTCTACTGCTGTACAATGGCGATAACAGTTACAGGGTAGAGACCAGTGTGCAGAGAAGAGTCCAGTGAGGCCAAGAAGTGATAGACTGGCTTGCTTTGTGCTCAGTTTTCTTCATCACAATTTCTGTGGGTGTTTCCATGACCTTGACACCCTCAGTTACTACATTTCCTCACAAGCTGAGCTTGGAGCCTCCCCTCTGTCACTACCAGCCTGGGCCTGCCAGCTTGCCTACTCCAGTGAGTGAACATCCTAGAGCCACTAACCAGTGTCCTCCAGTTAGTAGACTTCCACTTCCTACTACCAATTCCCCTCCTCTTCTCAGCTGAGATCCATGGCTCCATTATAACTGTTCTCCTGATGTTTGCTACCTCCATGGACTCCCCTGCCAACAATACAGCTGTAGCCAAACCCCACCCTTTTTTTTTCTTTTTTTTTTTTTTTTGTGGTACTGGGGATTGAACCCAGGAGCATTCTACCTCTGAGCTATACCCCCAGCCCTATTTTATTTTATTTTTATTTTGTTTTGTTTTGTTTTTTGCGGTACCGGGGATTGAACGAAGGGGCGTTCTACCTCCGCGCCACTCCCCCGGCCCTATTTTTTATACTTTATTTTGAAACCGGGTCTCACGAAGTTGCGGAGGGCCTCACTAAGTAGAGAGAGAGAGAGAGAGAGAGAGAGAGCGAGAGCGAGCGAGAGAGCTGAGGCTGGCTGTGAACCCGGATCCTCCGGTCTCCGCCTCCCAAAGTACTGGGATTACAAGCGTGCGCCACCACGCCCGGCTTATTTTTATTTTGAAACAGGGTTTAGCTAGGTTGATGAGAGTCTCACTACTTGCTGAGGCTGTCCTCGAACCTGCGATTCTCCTGTCTCAGCCTTCCAAGTACTGGAATTACAAGCATGTGCCACCACACCCAGCTCAAATCCCACCCTTTTCTACATTCTGCTTGTATCAAGAAGCTGAGTATTCCTGAAACAAACACACCACCTCACTGTGCTGACTGAATTCACATGCGCAACTCTCAAATGGGTGTTAAATACTCATTGGGAGAAAATTTCCTATGATATCTGCCTTCCCATTTCTGAAAGAGTTGTCCTCTCTTTTCAAACTGCCTGGACTCCTTTCCTATCCTCACTCTCAGCTGATGGCCTCATGTCCACTAACAAAAAAAGAAGTAGCCAAGTGTGGTGGCCCATGACTGTAATCCCAGTACTTGGGAGGCTAAGACAGGAGATTGTAGGTTTGCAGCCAGCCTCAACAGCCTCAACAACTTAGCAAGACCTTCTGCAACTTATGAGACCTTGTTGAAAAATGAAAAATAAGAAGCCGGGCGTGGTGGCGCACGCTTGTAATCCCAGTACTTTGGAAGGCGGAGACCAGAGGATCTGGGTTCGCAGCCAGCCTCAGCTCTCTCGCTCTCTCGCTCTCTCTCTCCCTGTCTCTCTCTCTCTCTCTCTCTACTTAGTGAGGCCCTCCACAACTTCGTGAGAACCGGTTTCAAAATAAAGTATAAAAAATAGGGCCGGGGGTGTAGCGCGGAGGTAGAACACCCCTGGGTTCAATCCCCGGTACCGTAAAAAATAAATAAATAAATAAATAAATAAAATAAAATCAATCTGTGGGTATAGCTCAAAGGTAAAATGCCCCTGGGTTCAACTCCAGGCACCACAATAAATAAGTAAAATAGGGTTCAGGGTGTAGCTCAGAGGTAGAATACCCCTGGGTTTAATCCCCAGCGAAACACATGCGCGCGCGTGCGCACGCACACACACACACACACACACACACACACACACACACACACACAAAGCAATTGTGAAGAATGTCCTCACTGTCTAACCACCAGATCCATCAAACCCCCTGTACCTAATCCAGGCTCCCTGTCTCCTTTACTGTTCCTATGGAAGAAGTGTTCCGTGCCTCCCTCAGGAGAACACCCCCACTTGCCTGGCCTCTGCATTGCATTGCCTTCTGCCCCTCCAGCTTTTTGGAATGGACTTGATTTTTAATAAGCAAGTAATTCTCTGTCCTGGAAGGCAAGTGTTCCTCCTGAGCCCAAAGGATTGGCTCTGTAACACTCTTACTGAACCATTTTCTAGCTATCAAGGAAAGAAATATTTTTCCTCTACTTTTTTGGACTGGGAGTGTAGCTCAGAGGTAGAATGCCCCTTGGTTCAATCCCTAGTACTGCAAAAAAAGCAAAAAAAAAAAAATGTAAACATCAGATCATATAAGTTTCCTTCTTATACCACTCAAAGCTTCTCATTATACATACAATAAACTACAAACACCTCTCTCTCTTTTGCAAAGTTTCGTGCAATGTGGCCTCTTCCTGCTTCCCTGTTTGTATTTAATCCAGCTCTCATCAGCACGACTATGCCTTCAGTAGAATCTGAGCACAGAATACAATTCCTTGGAGGTGTATGAATGGTGAACATAAATGGCATCTCATTGGCAAAATGTATAAGAAGAGGCAAGGAACTATACAAAGAAGATTTACTAATCTTATTAAATTTGGAAGATCATTGGAAATCTCCTCCTTGAGGGTATTAAATGCTATTTTAATAACATGATAGAGCCAATGCAGCCTCCTTAGGGCAGTAGTCACCTGATTTTCCATGGCTAATCACTTGGTGTTTACTAGGGCTGAGTAATGTGCCAGGTGTTGATTTTCAAACAGCAAATAGTTCTCTGCCATGACACAGTCCTGCTCCAGAACCCTAGGAGGTTTTTAAAAATACTTTTATTGGTGCATTGTAATCTCACATCATTATGTAGTTCAGAGTGATAGAGACATACATGTACACAGCATTGGTGAGCTTCCCCCTGCTCCCTCCCCACTCTCTCCCCTTCCCCATACATGATATTGAGATTGGCATTGGTAATTTTACATATGTACATAACGTCAATAGAAGTGTTTTATTCATTGGTTCTCCCTACCCCCAATTCCACCCTCCCCTAGATCTCTTCATTGCTCCACTGGGGTTTCTCTTCCATTAACCAAAATTCCTCTTGTATCCTGAGCACTCCCTAGCTTCCGCATATGAGAGCAAACATGACCCTTCACTTTCTATGACTGGCTAATCTCACTTAACATAATCTTCTCCAGGTCCATCCATTTTCCTGCAAATGACATTATTTTGTTCTTCATTATTGCTGAGTAGAATTCCATTATGTGTATACCCCATAATTTCATAATCCGTTCATCTATTGATGGACACCTAGGTTGGTTCCATGACTGGGCTATTGCGAATTGTGCTGCTATAAAAATGGATATGCAAGTATTGCTTTCTACTGGGGCCAACCAGAGACTCCACAGAGTCTCCTTGTTCTTTGCTGTAGTTTGGATTTTGTGTGTGTGTGTGGTACTGAGGATTGAACCCAGGGGCATTCTACCTCCAAGCTATACCCCGGCCCTATTTTTTAATTTTATTTTATTTTAAAACAGGGTCTTGCTAGGTTGATGAGAGTCTCACTACTTGCTGAGTCTGTCTTTGAACCTGTGATCCTCCTGTCTCAGCCTCCCAAGTACAGGGATTACAGGCCTGCACCACCACGCCGGACTGTAATTTGGAACTTGACTGTTCCCCAAAGGCTTGTATGTTGAAGAATCAGTTGCCAGCCTGTGGTGCAATTGGGAAGGGTAGGTCCTTTAGAAATTGGAGCCTGGTTGAACGAAGTTAGGTCATTGGGAGCATGCCCTCGAGGGATATATTGAGACTCCAGCCCACCTCTCTCTTTGTCTCTCTCTCTGTCCACCATGTACTCCTTTCCATGATGTTCTGCCTCGCCACAGGCCCAAAAGTAATAGAGCCAGCAGAACATAGACTGAAACCTCAAAAACTGTGAGTCAAAACAAAACTTTGCTCCTTTAAGTTGGTTTTTCTCAGGTAGTTTGTCATAGCGATGGAAACCTCACACATCCACCATGGATAACTCTTGCACCAACAAATCTGCAGAGTTATGTTATGTGGTTCAAGAAGCAAGTAACTTTTCAACACACTAAATACTAGAGCACTCTAGATATAATTTGACTTGCGGGGGGTGGGGAGGTCTGGTGAGCTTGGTATCTACAGCCACAATGGAAAATCATGGTCCCTTATCCATTTTGCAGGCCTGAACCAATTTCTTGACCCAGGGGCATTGATTAAAGAGAAGTGCTACAGTGCACTGTATTGAATATCTGATACATCTTCCTTTCCCAAAGGGACCTATGACCCTATGAGTAATTGTATACTAGATAAAAGGTAATACCAAGATTTTTTTGAGGGCTATTAGGTACAGTATTTGATCTGATACCAGGGAAATAGAAAAGCTCTCATGGCCCCTCAGAAGCTTATGAAGACTAGGTGATAAATGGAATCTTGAGCCAAGTCCAGCTGATGGTGGCTCCTTTGGATCTCTGAGACCATCTCCTGGTTATTTCTTTGACCCCTGGTAATTGGGGTAGATATACTTTACAGTTGGCAGAGCTCTGTCATCAATCCCCTTTGCTATGGATGAGGGATTGTGAAAAGAAGGGGCAACTAAATCAGAAGTAATATTTCAAAGGATTGCAAAGATTAGCACCACATCAAAGATTTTATAAAGCAGAATGGTGATAGTTACATTCAGTTCACTCCTATGGCCCTTGGCAAAACCAGATGAATTGTAGTAGATGCTGGTAGATGGACTCTCATAAAACAAAACTGACAGTAGCACCAATCTAACTTCTCTCCTTTGTGGTATCAGTGCTACTCTGGCAGTTGGTATGTAACCGCTGAGCTAGTGCATGTTTTCTTTTCAATTCTAGGAACGCTTTGGTCTACTTGGCATTGGCACAGTTCTCTGTGGGTCAACAGTGCTTCTGCTTTGCCCTTGCTGTCTGCATTAGTCAGCTTTTTTTAATTGCTGTGACCAAAATACCTGACAAGAACAACTTAGAGGAGGAAAGGTTTATATGACTCATGGTTTCAGAGGTTTAGTCATGGGATTGGCTGGATTCAAGGCAGAAACATCATGGCAGCAGGGAGTGGTGAAGGAAAATAGCTCAGTTCATGGCGGCTAGGAAGGAGGGAGAGAGCGAGAGCGAGCGAGAGAGAAAGAGGTGCCAAGAATGGTATAGTCCTCAAGGCCATGCACCCAGCGATCCACCTCCTCCAGCCACACCTCACCTCTGAACCTTGCCTCACTGGACACCAGGCTTTCAACACATGAGCTTCTGAGGTAACATTCCCGATCCAAAGCACGATGCTGCTCATTGTGGTGTTTATGTCTATCTTGCCTCTTTAGGTGGTTAGGTATTGCCACCTTGGAATCCTTTTTAGCTCCTCTGATAAAAAGAATCCCAATTCCACGGTAGCATCCCAATGTCAACTTCACTACTAAGCTGAAGATGCTAATGTTCTCTTTACTTTTCACTTTAACAAAGGGAGTAGCTTCTGAATTTTCCCAGGGAACACAGTCAGATAGTGGAGTCTTTGGTCTCATCCCATAAACACATTCTCATACTCCCATGTCCCTGAGCTATCTGACAACTTCTTGGGAGTTGTCAAGACAGCACCAACATTTTTACTTTATTTCTTATAGGCTTTCAAGGTCAAGTTTCAAGGATGCATTTCAGAAACACATTATAACCCATTCCAAGTGTCCTTGGAATTCTAGGTCACAAGGCAATACTTCCATGCCAATAATATCTTCCTACAAATGTTATATTTTGCTTCTACTTCCCTCTCTACCCACTTTCAATGTGTTTGTATGGGTTCCCAACTTATTGCTTCTCAGCTCCAAGTCCGCTCTATTTTACCTGCTCCATGAAAATAGATCTGGCTCCTTTAAATATTTTTCCTTTACCAGGTAGCACATTGTTAAGCGTGGTCAGTAGAGAATACAGTCAAATCATAGGAAGAAGGGAATTTTGGATTTCTGATTCTGGTGTGTTCTGTCTGCATGCTCCTGAAACATGTTTTTCTGCAGTGCATAGCAGTACTCTTGTTCAAGGAACCATCTCCCAAACATCTTTTCCTGGCACCCTAGAAGGTATATTTCCTACAAGATCCAGAGGGCGATTTCCAGCAATTTCTGAAAATGGGCACCACAGTGACTTGTCTGCCATCCAGTAAGCAACAATCATGCTATTTTCAACCAGATCTCAATCTTAGCCTGGGAGGAAACAGCTCTTCCTTGGGTATTTTGTCTCACTCCCAGGGTGGTGGCTTCTTCTTATGTCTGCCATTCCTCTATTCCTTAGCATTCTCTACTTCCCACTAGTCAACTCCTCATCATGCCGATCCCTTTTTATAGTTACTAATTCTATCTGTTAAACTGACCCTGTTTACATTACTTGTGGGTTTTCTCTATTGATTCTATCCAGACGGATACCATCCTTGAGATTTATCCTTCACATGCTTTTCTTGTTCCTACCAATACATAAGAACTATATTTCCCCATTCTTGCTGTGCTGCCCCAGTATTTATTGATCTAGGGAGATGAAAGGAGGCAGGGTACTTCTTGAGGAGCACAAACATATCTTGTGGGGCGCTTGCCTCCGGTGAGGTCTTTGCACCCTCTTCAGGTGAGGAGAAGACCATCTCTATAAAGAGGGAGGGAGGAAAATGCTTTCGATGGCCCAGAGAAATCTAGGGAGTTTGGAAGTTCAAGATTCTTAGGCTCTTCTACCCAAATATCCTCATGCCAGCTCTGAGAGTCCTGCTGTTCTCCTATCAGGGCCCATACTTTGACCTCAGTATATTTAGTCTTTGAATTTCTCCTACCCTAACAATTATACCCTAGGCTTGGCTTTTAGCTCAATCTACCATATAGTTTTCTTTATTTTTTTTTTTTGTGGTACTGGGGATTGAACCCAGGGGCATTGTACCTCCAATCTATACCCCCAGCCCTATTTTTTATTCTTTATTTTGAAACAGGGTCTCACTAAGTAGTGGAGGGCCTCACTAAGTAGCTGAGGCTGGCCACGAACCCGGATCCTCTGGTCTCAGCCTCCCAAGTACTGGGATTACAAGCATGCACCACCATGCCCAGCTAAGGTTTTCTTTAAATGGTGCCATGGAAGATTTCTGAAATTTACATTCTACCTTGAGTAGATACTTGATCTGATCTTGTAATTTTCTTTTTCAAGGCAGCTAAGGCCATTCAAAGCCAGTCAACTCTATTCCATAGCATAATGATTTTTTTTTTTGTGGTACCGGGGATTGAACCCAGGGGCATTCTACCTCCGTGCTACACCCCTGGCCCTATTTTTTATACTTTATTTTGAAACCAGGTCTCACGAAGTTGTGGAGGGCCTCACTAGGTAGAGAGAGAGAGAGAGAGAGCTGAGGCTGGCCACGAACCCGGATCCTCCGGTCTCCGCCTCCCAAAGTACTGGGATTACAAGCATACGCCACCACGCCCGGCCTGAATGTCTCATTCTAAGGTTACTTCTCATACCAACTGTCTTAGCCTAGGTTACCACTGGGAAGCAGAGCCCAAGACAGGCATTGCAGGGGGGAGTTTGTGAAATGACTCCAGGGAAATGAGTGGGTGAACTGTGAGGTGGGAAACAGGGAAAAATAAAAAAAAAAAAACAGTACAGGGTGTGGTGTTGATTCGATTGTTGGAGTGGACAGTTAAGACTCATGACTGTGTAGAACAATGTATTTGGAATTTTCCACCTGAAGGATGGAAGAGAAGAGCTCTTGTCTACAGGTTCCTGTTCTCCATTGTTCAACTGGACATAACTCCCGTGCACCCCTAGGTAGTGCAGGTAGCCTCCAGGACAAGCAGATTGGGATCTTTTGGGCATATGTTGCAGCCTTTGCATCAGAAAAGCCCCAGAGTGGAAAAAGAGATGCATTGTGCAGGTGAGTCAGGTAAGTTTACTCCTGGGCCAAACTGATTGTGGCAGCAATGGCTAGCATAAAATATGGGACAATAGAATACGGAGTGGAGCATAATTTATGTTTGACACAGTGGACAAAGAGGAAAGTATTGTAAAATGAGTTCTGAAGGAAAGCAGAAGAACGACTATGCGAGACATTGTAAGTTATGATAAAGCATTTTAATTTTATTCTAAATTCAATTGGAAACCATTGAAAAGTTTATAAACAAGAAAGCAATGTGAACTGACTTATGATTTTTAAAAGACCACTCTATCAGCTATGTGGAAAATGGATTTCTGGAGCTCAAGAAAAAGATGCTGGTGGATTGGCATAAAATGATGATAGTAGATAGAAGGAAATGTTTGTGTTGGAGAGACATTTTGGGTTTAAACCAGATAGGATTTTCTGATGGCTTGGTTGTAGAAATTAGCAAAATGAAGGACTCAAGGAAAACTCGTGGGTTTTTCTCATAGGACATATGGTATTTGTTATGTTTTTTTTTTTTCAGTACTGGGGATTGAACCCAGGGGCATTCTACCTCTGAGCCACGCATGCCCCCCAGGCCTATTTTTTATTCTTCATTTTGAAACAGGGTCTCACTAAGTTGTGGAGGACCTCACTAAGTTGTGGAGGGCCTCACTAAGTAGCTGAGGCTGGCCATGAACCCGGATCTTCTGGTCTCAGTCTCCCAAGTACTGGGATTACAAGCATGTGTCACCATGCCCGGCTTCTTATGGTTTAGGTATAGTGTGTCCCTTGGAAGAGCTCATGATTGGCAACACAGAAATGTTCAGAGGTAAAATGATGGAATCATAATCTCATCAGTGGGTAAATCCACTGATGGATTAATGGATTTATTGGGTGGTAAGGTAGGCAGGTAGGGTGTGACCGGAGGAGGTGGATCACTGGGGCTGTGGCCTTGGGGACAATTAATATGTCTCTTGTCCCTGCCCCTCCTTGTGCTTTCCGCTTCCTGCTGCCATGCCCTAAGCTCTGCAGACTTGATTCAGCCTACTGTGAACTGAAACCTCTGAAACTCCCAGAATTGTGAGCAAATAAATCTTCCTTCCTATAACTTGTGTTGTTGGGTATTTTGGGTCACAGCAGTGAGACTGCTGACTGGAACAGTATTCATATGATCCAGCAATTCCACTGCTAGTATACACTCAAAGGAATTGGGCTGGGTGTGGTGTGTGCCTGTAGTCCTAGCTACTCAGGAGGCTGAGGCAGGGGGATCACTAGAGCCCAAGAGTTTGAGGCCAGCCTGAGCAACATGACTACAACTGATTTTTTTTTTTTTTTTTTGCGGTACTGGGGATTGAACCCGGGGCATTCTACATCCAAGCTACATCCCCAGCCGTATTTTTAATTCTTTATTTTGAAACAGGGCCACACTAGGTGGGAGGGCCTCAGTAGCTGAGGCTGGCTGCGAACCTGAGATTCTCCTGTCTCAGCCTCCCAAGTACTGGGATTACAAGCGTGCACCACCACGCCCGGCTACAACTGATATTTTTATACCAGTGTTCACAGCAACATTATTCACAAGAGCCTAAAGGAGGAAACAATCCAAATGTCCATTGATGGATTAATGGATAAACAAAATGTATCTGTATATACAATGGATTATTATTCAGCTTAAAAAAGAACATTCTGATACATGCTACAACATGAATGAAACGAGGATATTTTGCTAAGTGAAAAGAAGCCAGACACAAAAAGACAAATATTGCTTGATTCTACTTAGATATCTAGAATAGTCAAATTCAGAGAGGCAGAAAGTAGATTACTGGTTACTAGCAGCACAGGGGAGAGGGGAATGAGGAGTTCTTATTGGGTATGGAAATGCATAGAGAGTTTCAGTGTGGGAAAATACAAAAGTTTTGAAGATGAGCTGGGTGTACTGGCGCACGCCTGTAATCCTAGTACTTGAGAGACTGAGACAGGAAGATTGCAGGTTCAAGCTAGTAGTGAGACTCTCATCAACCTAGTGAGACCCTGTTTCAAAATAAGAATAAAACAGGGCTGAGGGTGTCGCTTGGGGGTAAAATGCTCCTGGGTTCAATCCCCAGAACCACATACAAAAAAGTTCTGGAGATGGATAGGGGTGATGGTTGCACAATAATGTGAATGTACTTAATGTCACTGAATCACACATTTAAAATGGCTAAAATGATAAATTTTGTTATGTATATTTTACCAAAATAAAAAAGAAATATAGTATTGCATTCAATATAGAAGAGGCCATACCTAAATTATTAACAAATGAAAAGCACATCTACTCTAATAGATAGGAGAAGCAGAAGGTAGAAAAATAGAGATGAGAACTCATAATGATGGAAATGTGTTCAGATAGCTCTTATACTACTTACTCCTTGTAGCACTGACTATACACAGTAGTTTTTATTTGATGTAAAACCACAGTTCTTAGATCTTTCTCTAGCTATAATGAGTGAGAGGTTACTTATGGATTCTTATGGAACTCACTAAAAAACACAAAAATTACTGACTTAAAATACAGAAATTAACCAGGGCATGGTGGCATATGCCTGTAATACCACTATTTGGGAGGCTGAGACAGGAGGATTGCAGGTTCGAGGACAGCCTCATCAAGTAGTGAGACTCTCGTCAATGTAGTGAGACCTTGTTTTGAAAATAAAAATAAAATAGGGCTGGGGGTGTAGTTTGGAGGTAGAGTAACCCTGGGTTCAATCCTCAGTACCACACATACACACACAAAAAAAAATTACAGAAACTATTTGATATTTTGTTTTCTGGTTGTTAAATAAGATAAACTTCCTTCTTTCACATAACAAACATCAGTGAAAACTTTGAAAAGTGCTTACTGTCAACTGCAAAAACACATTTTCTGAAATCTCATTGTAACACATAGTAACAATTGCAAAGATTATCCTTGAGCAATTTTATCTTTTCAAATAACTATGTAAGATATAGTCAACAAGACATTCTTGTTCTCCTCCTTTTTTAAAATAAATATTCTTTTACTGGGTGATTTGTTGGGCTCTTTGAATGTCTTTGATCATGTCTCACTTCTATCTTAGAGCACTGGGTACACTGAGAAAATGTGTGTCTCTTTATACAACAGACTAAGAGTTTACTTCTTGGTTCCTGCCTTGCTGGAGCAAGGTATATTATAGATTTGTTAAAATTTACACTATTCAGCTGCAACCTCTGAAGACAGATTTTGTATGGTGTATTGCATAGAGTGTGAGTTAGGAAGAATATCAGGGAACCTGTATGGTTCTACAGCCCCACTATAATAGTTCTATATCTATTAGAATAACCTGGTGGCTGTACTAGCAGATTTCCTAAGGATGAGAGGAGAGTGGGAAGAGGGAACTTGGTTTTCTGAGCACTTAAATGTGTCAGACTTCCTGTTAGCAGAACTGCATAAAGACTTTGATTATTCTCCATTTTATATCTTGTATTAGATTCCTTATTCTTCCTTCAAATATCATGTGTTACTTATATGCAGCTTTCCCAGACTTGGCCACATTTCCCTATCATACGTTCTCAGAGCACCATGGACCTCCCGCTATAACACACATCATATTTGCAACTTGATATTTATCTGTGTTATTATTTTTACCAATGTCTATCTCCCCAGCTAACTTGTAGGTTTAGGAGGGCAGCCTCAGTCAACCAGTGGTGCCTGGTTTTGCTCACTGTCCATTCCACAGTACCTGCCACAGTACTTGCACTTATCAAGTGTCTAATAAAGAGTGAACCACATAAAAATATGTGGTTAGGAATTTGAGATAAGAATCATACAGCTCTAAATTTCAATCTTTGTGTAGTAAATGGAATAGTGACCCCCAAAGATGTTAGGTCCAAATCTGTGGAACAATACAGCCTAACATGGAAGGAGGGTTTTCACAGATGTAATTAAGGATTTTGAGATAATGAGATTATCCTGGGTTATCTGGGCAGGCGCTAAATGAAATCACAGGTTCCCTTATGGAAAATAGGCTGAGACAGAAAAGGAGGAAGGAGATGTGACCACAGCAGGGAGACTGGAGTGATGAAACTACAAGCCGTGGGTTGCTGGCGGCCATCAGGAGCTAGAAGAGGCAAAGAACAGATCCTCTCCTAGATCCCCCGGGGAGCATGGTCCTGCTGACACCTTGACTTTGGCATGGTGAAATTGATTTCAGACTTCTGATTTCAGAACAGTGGAAGAATACATTTCTGTTGTTTTATTTTAATTAATTAATTAATTTTGTGCAGTACTGGGGATTGAACCCAGGGAGCGGGGAGGGGGGAGAGGGAGGGAGGGGTACTGTTTCTACCTCTGAACTACACCCCCAGCCCTTTTTATTTTGAAATAGGGTCTCACTAAGTTACCACATGTTGACCTCGAGCCTGTGATCCTCCTGTCTCAGCTTCAGAAGTACTGGGATTATAGGCGTGCACCACCATGCCTGGCTCTGTTGTTTTAAACTACACATTTTTGGTAATTTGTTACAGCAACCAAAGAAAACTACACACTTAGCCCTGCAAATTATTGGATGGGCTGAATGACCTTGGGTAAGTTATTTAACTTTTAACTTTTCTGAGTCTGTATTCTCATTTCTAAAGTAGGGGCAATTGTACCAGATGTCCTGGTAAATATGGTAATATGTGTAAATGGCATAGCAAATAGTAGGTACTGTACTGTAAATGCTTGACAAGATTAATTATTACAATTTTTGTTAGATATTTTACAAATCATCACCCTTAGTTCTCATAGCTCTATAATGTTGTAGTACAGGGGAGGAAATGGGCATAGAGAAGTTAAACAATTTGCTCAAATTGCATGGCAAAAATGAAAAATACCACGAGGATAATATTTTTGAAATATTTTTAGATCTGAGTTTTAATATTCTGAGTATCTTATTTCCTTGAGACACCCCATCCATTGAAAATAATGGTTTCAGTGTTTGAGAGGGAAGGTCAGATATGAATTAGAACAAAGAAGTGGCTGTCAAATGGGATTTTTTTCATCTCTAGCACAGGATTAATCTTGAAAGCCAGGCTTTGTCAAGTGAGAAAGGGTTTTAAAAATGCTTTCAGGCCGGGCGTGGTGGCGCACGCTTGTAATCCCAGTACTTTGGGAGGCAGAGACCGGAGGATCTGGGTTCGTGGCCAGCCTCAGCTCTCTCTCTCTCTCTCTTCTCTCTCTCTCTCTCTCTCTCTCTCTACCTAGTGAGGCCCTCCACAACTTCGTGAGACCCGGTTTCAAAATAAAGTATAAAAAATAGGGCTGGGGTGTAGCGCAGAGGTAGAATGCCCCTGGGTTCAATCCCCAGTACCGCAAAAAAAAAAAAAAAAAAAAAAAAACTTTCAGCATGCACTATCAAGAAGCAAGACCAGTAGGTGTGAAGATTTCTCTGGCTGAAGGAATACAGATGATATGAAGGAAATCCTTGCTACAGGGAAGAAAAAGCGAGGAAAGGAAGCTACTGGTGACTCAGTAGATTATGGGAAAGAAGGGAGCGATGGCAGTCATGGAAGCAAGTGCTCAGTAACCTGACTCCCCACTCTGATGAAGTGTGGATCTCGAATATTCCCTGAAAGCAAAGGCCCATGTGCTGAAGCCTTGATCCCCAGCATGATGGGCCTTGGGGAGGGGTAGAACCTTTAGGAGGTGGGGCCTACTGGAAGGAAGTTAGATCGTTGAGGGTGTGTCAAAGGGGATACTGGAGTTCTGGTTGCTTTCTCTTCTTCTTTCTCATTTGCACCCTGGCCATGAGGTGAGCAGTTTGCTCTGCCATGTGCTTCCCGCCATGATGTGCTACCTCACCACAGGCCCAAAACAACGAGACCAACCAACCATGCACTGTCACCTCCAACCATGAGCCAAAAGAAACCTGTCTTCCTCATAAGTTTATTTACCCCAGGTATTTTTTACAGTAACAGAAAGCTGACTAATGCAATCCTACCCTGATGCGACTGTTTAACTGTTTTCAATTTTTATAATACCTACTTCTTTATGTTGTGAAGAATAAAGTTTAGTAGAGTTTTAATGGCTTCTCATTGCATTAGGGATAACTCCTCACCATGGTTTGTAAGGCCTTATATGTTTGGCTCTTGTGTCAGGAATTTTATATGAAATAAATCCAGCCATAGTGACCTTGCCAAATATTTTGTTTTCCTCAGTCCAGAAGCAGGCTATCGAGGGCTGGTGCAACCACTTGAGGAAACCATAAAAGGCTCACATTCCTTCTTGCATCCTACTCTGCTACCCACACCATGTGGCTTTTGTCATTACAGTCTCATGACAGCTGTTCTTCCTCTAGAAATATTTCTTTCTAGAAATCTCAGGAAATCTGCCCTCTTTCCAAGTTGGAATAAAGGATGGAGGGGAAAGTGCAAAAGGCAAATGGTGCTTGTAAAATGAGCCAGTGTCTTTTTGTAAGGTTGCGGGTCCAAGTGTTTGGAGAAATGAGAGACCAATTTTACCAATCAATAATGTAAAAGCAAAGGAACTTTATTAGCTAGCTCAAGCTAGGGTCCGAGTCTCATTCAACGCAGTGGAGTATTGACATGGGACCCTGAGCTCTGGCTTACTCAAGTTTTTATACATATAGATTACATAAGCAGCGGTTACAAAAAAAAACATTTTTGGCATCAGTTTGGGGGTTTCTGATTGGCTTGTCACACCTGGGGAAGTTGGGGACTCTCTACCATTGTTCTGATAGGCCTCACCAAGCGGTGGTTTCTGTGGGAATATCTCTTGTAACTATTGGTTTAGGCCCTACCATTGTTCTGATAGGCCCCACTGAGCGGTGGTTTCTGTGGGAACATCTCTTGGTTTGGTTTCTGAGAAACAGAAACTTGGGCCTAGCTTAGTTTCTTCAGAAGCACAGCCTGTCATGGCTGTTCTTCAGTCTCACATTTCCCCCCTTGTTCTTGTAACTCTAATGAGGAATATTCCTCATCGGGGAGACTTTCTAGGGTCAAGTATTGTTGCCCAAGGACCTCAAGAGGGTATTGTAAACTCGATCCCGGACTCCCAGTAGTCACCGACGCAGAGGCTTTGGCTGAGAGCCTTGAGTCTTTATTTCTAATTGCAGAAGCGGATATACAGAAGCAGATGAGCAGATTGTTAAACAGGAACCAAGTATGTAATGAGCATAACAATTTAATTATTTTTTAGTGGCTGTTCGGTTTTTGGAACAATTTATTTAGCCTCAGTCCATTGGGTGAAGCTGGCTTTTTAGGACCCAGTCCAACGAGGCTTCAGCAGATGCGCAGGCAGCTTTTTTATGTACATCTGGTTACCAGGCTGGAACAGGTGGAGATCCAGTTTGAGCAGCCGCAATAGCAGAGTGTACCTGGTGTAAGGCCTGTAAAGAACTGATTAAATCTGAATTAAGATTTAAGCAAACATTTAGAACATAATCTTATAAGGAATGATTTTTTAAAAATAGGGTGTATACCGCGCCCGAAAGAGGGTGGAGGAAAGAAGGTCTATATCTCGTTTCTGCCAGACTCAGATTAAAGTTTCTCTGATTTTATTTATCTTTTTCATCTGTCTAGAACTCTGAGGCCTATAAGCACAATGAAGTTTTTAATCTATGTTTGATATTTTAGAGAGGTTTTAACCTTAGCTGTGAAGGCTGGGCCATTGTCGGTCCCTATCATATAGGGGAGGCCAAATTGGGGTAAAATTTTTATTATGAGCTGTTTTCTGTCATCTGAGTTGTCTTATTTATTGGAAATATTTTTACCCATTTAGAATAAGTATCTATAAATGTTAGGAGATACCAGTAGCTGTAGGAGCCTGGTTTTACCTCAGTGAAGTCAATCTCCTAGTGGTCTCTTGGGCTTGTTTTTTATAACCTGGGGTTAGGTTTAGCTGAAACACATCTGTTAGAATTTATATGAACACAAACAGGGCATTTTACAATTATTTCATGGATTAAAGGATGGAGACCCTTGATAAAATATTCTGTAGTTTTTAGGGAGGCAAAGTCTTATTAGGCAACATTGCCTGCCTACCCCGAGTCAGTCTATTTTTGCTTGTTAATCTTGTTTTGAGTGTGCTGGTTTCTTTTATATGGTGCTGTGGGGGCACAGGTAAGACCAGCATTTTTCTTACTGGCCTTAGGGCTATTTTTAGACACCAGAGCTTGTGCCTATAGTACCTGTGCCCATTGTTCTCGCACGACGGATTCTTTTTTAATATTCGTGAACAGTGTCTCATCGGGGATTTTCTCAGGGAACATTTCTCAGGTCTAGTTTGGTTCTTTGAAAAGCACTCTGGATTTCTGAGCAGTCATAAATCAGTTCTTGTTCATTGTCATTAGGCAGCTGGGTGGCAGGATTTAAAGAGCTAGTGGCTAGAAACTTGGCCTTCTGAGAGTTTAGTAACAAAGTCTGATAGTAAGTTAGATGAGTATTTGAGATCTAATGGTTGGGGGGGGTGATCTCAAAACAGTTTTTATAGCATGAGGGGCCAGTAGGTGAAGCTCTTAACCCAAAGCTATGGCCTTTAGGCAGTTAATCCATCCTGATGTGACAGGGTCTCTCAACCACATACAACTGGAATGGTTTTAATACCCTTTAGTTTCTGTAATTTTTTCTAATGTCAGGGACCGACTGGGTTATAAAGGCCAAATTGAGTCAGGGGACTTTAGGAGAGTCTGGTGAAATGGTTAAGACACTTTTTTACCTTGTACGGGAGGAAGGGAAACAGCCTCAACTCGTCTCGGGTCTGAGGTGACATCACCCTTCAGGCTTAAGACGGTTTTTTTTAGCTTTATGACGAATATGCTCCTTTTCTTCAGAAGGAACAGGGCCTGAAGAAGTTGTACATAATCACAGGTGAGATGACTCAGAGAAAGGAGGATACTGGCTTTTTTAATTATAAAGTACAAGGAAAAAATCAAATTTATTTTAGTGGCAGTTCTCGGAGGGGGAGAACAAAGCTTTACTGTCTATCACGGAGGGTCTTTATGCGCTGAAGGTTTTGTTATTCTTATCTTTGCCCTATCTTTACCCCTTCCGACTTATTGCCTTTCCTCTCTTTATTTGGATGAGGTCTCATGTACCCTCGTTTGTATCTTAGATATCTTTATGTCTCTAATTAAGAAAATACTGTAGTTCTTAAGACACTTTTATTAGCCACAGGTGAATTGTGGCTATTAAGGCCAAAATCTTGAAGGTGGGAGGACCCTGTTTCTTATTAATTTGTTTCACAGAGAATATGCCATAACTTAGGTGGGGATGAAAGTCTAAGGCTGACAAGAGGGCTGAAATGGCTATCTGTGGGCACTCCTCCTTCCCAAACTCTGCACTGAGGGCTTTTGGGTGCATATGGGGCAGTGTTCTGTTAGGTGACGGAGGAGGGGAGCCCAAGAATCAGAGAAGAAATGTCCCTTTAGCCTCTAATATACAATCTGTGTACAGTATGGGCATGGACTTTTCTGAGGACACAGCCGGCATATAAAAAGGCGAGTGTGTTTCCCAAGTTCTATTTCTCAGAGGTCTTTTAACAGAGTGTCTCATTTTTGACGGGGGCAGAACCAACGGGCACTCATTGGTCTTTTTTTACTTCTAGACTTAGGTTTAACCAGGAAGGTTTGTCAAATAAAATATCAGACCAGATTTGGATGTAGGGCACCTGGTCAGGGTGGCCAGGCCCACCAAACATTACACATTGAACACGGGGAGCAGTGAGGAGATCAGTAGTTCCTTCTGCTGGCCAGCCTGTGAAGAACAAAAGGGGTTAACTGAAGTGCCGTAGTTGGCAGCTTGTCTCTGAAATTCCTGAAAGTGAGTTAAGAAGCAGTCCAGGGCAGTGAGACACGGCAAAGCTGTAAACTGTTTTTGTCCCATTGCTAAAACAGAATACCACTTGAGAGTTAC
The DNA here is from genome assembly GCA_004027185.1 of Glis glis. Lineage (NCBI taxonomy): Eukaryota > Metazoa > Chordata > Mammalia > Rodentia > Gliridae > Glis > Glis glis. The sequence continues at coordinate 18,881 of PVJS01005898.1, forward strand.
CAGTTTACAAACTTTAGCAAACATTTGTTTATTTTGCAACAGTTTAGACAAGCACTTTAGTCTCATCTTGTGAGGGATGAAATGTTTTAGTTTTTACCATCTAGAAATCACATATTAAATTAAGAATTCTAATTCTACTTCTGCACAAACTTTAATAGAGAATACAGACACTAGCAATAACTAAAATTACCACAAAACACTAGCACAAGCACTACTAGGACAAAACAGAATATCAGAGCATAAACAAAAACACAGTTTATTTAAAAAGCAACACGCAGTGGCTGCTTCACACACTTTTACTTTCACTCACACACCTGGAGCTTATCCGTCTCTTACCTGGGAACTGCCCGTCCCTGCAGCAACAACACGAAAAGACAAATACTTGGAGACCACCTGTCTCCTACCTGGGGATTGTCAGTTCCTGCAAAAACAGCCACGAGAAGCAGACAGACAACACCAGCAGACACACAAGTTCAGTGTTTACTGAAGACGTCGGCTGAAAACAGTCCCGCTGGACCTAATTCCCCCTGACCTAGATACATGACAGTCCCTCTGACTGTCGTTTCCCGAGTCAGATTCCTTACGCAAAGGAAAATTCTGACTATGCTGGCACTGATTCCTGCTGGACTGAAGTCCCCCTGACCTAGATCTGTGACAGTCCCTCTGACTGTCGTTTCCTGAGTCAGATTTCTTATGCAAAGGAAAATTCTGACTACGCCGGCACTGATTCTTGAGTCAGATTCCTGAAGTTACCGAAACCGGTTACAAACACAAAGACAACACAGACATTTGACTTATAGATCGGCCGATTCTTAATTTCCCGGGGGTGTTCTTATATCGATGAGGAGGGGTCTCTCACCCCGAACATCTCGCTGGGGCCTCCAGATGTAAGGTTGTGGATCCGAGTGTTCGGAGAAATGAGAGACCAATTTTACCAATTGATTATGTAAAAGCAAAACAACTTTATTAGCTAGCTCGAGCTAGGGTCCGAGTCTCATTCAACGCAATGGAGTATTGACATGGGACCCTGAGCTCTGGCTTACTCAAGTTTTTATACATACAGTTTACATAAGCAGCGGTTACAAAAAAAAATATTTTTGGCATCAGTTTAGGGTACTTGGGGGTTTCTGATTGGCTCGTCACACCTGGGGAAGTTGGGGACTCTCTACCATTGTTCTGATAGGCCTCACCAAGCGGTGGTTTCTGTGGGAACATCTCTTGGAACTATTGGTTTAGGCCCTACCATTGTTCTGATAGGCCCCACCGAGCAGTGGTTTCTGTGGGAACATCTCTTGGTTTGGTTTCTGAGAAACAAAAACTTGGGCCTAGCTTAGTTTCTTCAGAAGCACAGCCTGTCATGGCTGTTCTTCGGTGTCACATTTTCACCAGGACAACAGTTGCCTTCCCAGAAGAACCACATAGTGGATTTCCACTTTCATCTCATTGACCAGAAAGGGCCATATGGCCCCTTCAGTTGCAGGGAGCATAGGGAGGTTAAATTTTAAGCCAGACATTTTTTTTCTTTTTCTTTTTGTGGTAATGGGGATTGAACTCAGGGATATTATGTTTTATTTGGAAACAGGGTCTCACTAAGTTGCGAAGTGTCTCACTAAGTTGCTGAGGCCAGCCGCAAACCTGCGCTCCTCGTCTCAGCCTCCCAGGTACGGGAATTACAGGTGTGTGCCACTACACCTGGCTAACCATATGTTTTTCTACATGTAACATGGAAGAAAGGAAGAAAAGGTGTTGGGAAGCAGCCAGCAGTATCCACCATGCTTGTCCACCTCTCCAGCCTCATTGCAGATACTTACTTCCGTGGCTTACTATGCTTTAGTATGTTGGTCTCTTTATTTATTTGTTAAATATCCTAGCCAAGTTCTTTTGTACCACAGGAGTATATTCAATTTATAGTCCTCTCTGCCTGGAATGATCTTTCCCCAGCATTTCCAGTGACCGGCAGCTTCATGTCCTTAGGTTTCTGCTCAACTCTGACATTCTCAGAAAAGCCTCCAACACCTCTCCCCTGTAATTGAAAGTGGTCACTCTGTCCTCAGTAATGTTTTTCCATGGTGAGTTATCTATTTCCTTCATAGTACTTTACCTAGTCTTTTCCTACTCCATTCACTTATTTATTGTTTATTTCCTTCTCCCAAAAACTAAGTTTCTAGGATCGGGACCTTGTCCACCTTATTCACAATTATATTCCTGGCACCCAAGGCAGTACATGGTAAGTAATAAGTAAAGTACTCAGTAAATAATGGAAAAGGGGGAAACAGCCAGGCGTGGTGGCGCACGCTTGTAATCCCAGTACTTGGGAGGCTGAGACAGGAGGATATCAGGTTCAAGGCCAGCCTCAGTTACTTAGTGAGGCCCTCCACAACTTGGTGGGACCCTGTTTCAACATAAGGAATAAAAAATAGGGCTGGGGGTGTAGTCCAGAGATAGAATGCCCTGGGCTCAATCTCCAGCATCCCCCCAAAAAAAAGGGAAACAGATTTTTTTTTATCAGTTTAACATACCTATCAATTCTAATAATCAGATACATGGCTCTCCCATTTAAAAATATTAATTTCTCAGTATGATTTGCCTGTCTTAACAACTATGGCAAGATGCCCCTAAAGTCTATTTGTTTCTAAGTTTAAAAAAGCCCTCATTTTTCTTAAATTCTGATGATATCTATTTAACTAACTTGGGATGTGAATTGATGTGGTGTTTAGGTTCTGCCCAATAGCATGCTGCATGTGCACTCATTAGACTCTAGCAGACCTGGGACTGCACATCCCTGAAGGGAGGAACCCAGGAGACCTGTGGCCTGAGTCAATCTTTTTTGGGTTCCAGTGCCACGGAGTTGGTTTTGTTTGCATCTTTGTGCTGTTTTTTTTTTTTTTTTTAAACTAAGTCCACTCCAGCCTCTCCTTGAGGAATGTGGAGTTAAAAGACCAGGGCCTAAGGATCTTCCTATGAGAACTTCTTTCTGTTGCTCCTTTTCTTTGATGAGAGGCAATGTGATTCACTGCCTTCTCCCTTTTTCCCTAGTGATTAATCAGCAAACTTTGGATGAGCTGAACTCCACAGAGCCTACCCAACACATTTTTGGTTGAAGTAGTGATTAACTGCTGCCAAGAACATTGAGAACAGTTTATCTGAGCAGAGAAAGCCAGATATATATATTTTATTTATTAGGCTGGGCGTGGTGGTGCACGCTTGTAATTCCAGTACTTTGGGAGGCAGAGACCGGAGGATCTGGGTTCATGGCTAGCCTCAGCGCTTTCTCTCTCTCGCTTCCTCTCTCTTTCTCTCTCCCTCCCTCCCTGTCTCTCTCTCTCTCTCTCTCTCCTTAGTGAGGCTCTCCGCAATTTCGTGAGACCCGGTTTCAAAAATAAAGTATAAAAAATAGGGCCGGGGGTGTAGCGCGGAGGTAGAACGCCCCTGGGTTCAATCCCCGGTACCGCAAAAAAAAAAGTATATATATATATATATTATTTATTTATTTAAGACAGAGTCCTGCTATGTTGCCCAGGTTGGCCTGGATCTCCTGGCCTTAGTGACTCTCCCATTTCAGCCTAGAGGTGCACACCACCATGTTCGGCTTGACATTTATCTTTGAAATGCACATTTCAACAAAAGTACTTTGCTACCTGAAAGAGTTGTCAAAGATAAACAAAGCTGTCTCTAAAGTGGTAAAGAAAGGTTTTATGAATCCTATTTTCATAAAGAAGAGAATATATTATGAACTGAACTCTACTTCCCTGAAACAAAAGGTTGAGACTTTATTTATTTGAGTACTGAGGATTGAATCCAGGGGCTTTCTACTTCTGAGCTACACCCCAAGCTCTTTTCTATTTTTGATTTTTTTTGTAGTACTGGGAATTGAACCCAGAGGCATTGTACCTCCGAGCTACATCCCCAGACCGATTTTATTTATTTGGAAACAGGGTCTTACTAGGTTGAGAGAGCCTCACTAAATTGGTGAGGCTATCCTTGAACCTGCGATCCTCCAGTCTCAGCCTCCCATGTACTAGGATTACAAGCGTGTACCACCACACTTGGCTTATTTTTGATATTTTGAAACAGGGTCTTACTAGGTTGCTGAAGGTCTCACTGCTAAGTTGCTGTGGCTGGTCTGGAACCTGGGATCCTCCTGTCTCAGTCTCCCACATACTGAGTATTGGGATTACAGGGCACCACGCCCTGCCACCATGCCAGGCTGGAGACTTTTTAAAGGTTGGGGGATACTAAAAGAAAGACACTGCAGGATCTAAAGCATGTGTGCGCCATGTTGATGGATGTGACTGCATCATCTGGGCTTAATTGGCACTTATCTAGACGAGAAACAAACTTCTCTTTATCATAGTGTTACTGAATCCCTGTACTTGCCCCAATTTGCTGAATCAAATAATTGGGACAAGACTTTGGGAAGAAGGAAAAAGAAATTTATTGATTTGCTTAGCAAATCAGAGAAACCAGTGAATGTTAGCATTTAGGAACAAGCCCTGGATTCTTTCCAAAGGAATCAAGTCCCTTTTAAGAGTTAGTTCTTCAGGGTCAAGCTGGTATCTTATTAAAAAGGATGTCAATCATGTTTTGAGTCTTCCTTGAGTCAGTTCTTATCCATATCCATAGGCCAGGATCATGTTGGTGTCTTATCAGAAGGGATGTAGTTCATATTTAAGTCTTCTTTGAGTCAGTTCTTATTCAGACCCACCGGCCAGCGTCATGCTGCTGCTGATGTGTTTATCAGAAGGGGCACAATTCATGGTTAAGCTAGTTCTTATTCAGATATGCAGGTGCCAGGTAAACAGATAAGAACAAGTTATTTGTTAACGGTGGGTGAAGGAAGAAGGGGGAGGACAAAAGAGGAAAAAATGTCAGCTTTGAAATAGGCTGTCTATTAGCTGCCAGGGTCTGAAGCAGCCCCCACCCCATTATAATAGGAGGCAGTGATGTAAATTGAAGCAATGCACTCACCTCTAACTAGGGGCTCCCTGAGCCTTTGCATCTCATAGAGATGGCTCTCAAGTATTCCGGGAAACAGTATTGGGTGGTGAACTTGTAGCAGGGCATTTCATAATTTAAATGAATACCTAACATGTTAAACCTTTCTTCTTAAATAACTAATGTACTAATAAACTCAGGATAAAACTCTAAAAGTAGGTATAATTTTGTATGAGTTATAACTAAGTTTGTAATATGGCTTGAATGTAGCTAGACAAGGAAAAACTACAAATGTACCAGGTCTGCATTTTACAAAGACGGGAGCAGGGTGGGGGATGGCTTGACTAAGCAGCTGCCCCAAGCCAGCTCCACTCCTGTGTCCAGGCAGGAACATTTCAGATAAAAGTTTCTCTTTTGGGAACCCAACGAGAACATCCTGGGGGCCCAACGGGAACATCCGTATCTGGAAACGGAACTTCTCTGTGCCATAAACGTTTGCTTTGTTCTGCTAAAATTATGCTTGTCAAGTAAAATCTTAACCCTTATCTCCCTCTCTTCTAATACTATATAAGCTTCCCCTCCCCAGAGCTCAGGGCCCTTGCTGGCAGCTGTGTCTGCAGTGCTTGGGTCCGGGTTCGAACCTGTCAATAAAGGTGCGTTGGAACGTTTCTGCTTGTGGGTTTGATTATCTTCGGACTGAACCATTACAAACTTACACCTCCAAGGGTAGAGAAAGAATTTGTAATTGCAAACTTTCTAAAGTAACTGCTCTGAGAGTAGTTAAGGGGCCTATCTTCCTAAGACCAGGTTTTCGCTTGAATAAAGAGTGAATTCTCCTAGTTTTGAGCTTTTTCTCACAGGCATTTCAAGGGAGTCTGGGGTCATCCCATGGACAAGGCCTTAAGCTTCTGGAAGCCACGCAAGAGTATGATCAAATCTTAGCTCAGAGGTTTGGTCAGAGTCACTATGTGTCAAGAGTTCTGCACTTTTCAGGACAATGGTGTTAAAATTTAATTCGCCTGGCTTTTAAGATAGTGAAGGGGTCTGAGCTGCACCCCTGAAACAGTGGATTATGTACTTTTAAGTTACAAATTTGCCACATTAATAAATGAATGAATATAAAAGCCATAATCCAGATTCCAAACTGCTTTGGACAACCTGGGTTTCCAATTTGGCTACTGTCTGTCCTCCGTTCCTGTTTCAGTCTGTATGCCATTTCGCAGCTTGTTTATTCCGTCCCGGGTTTCCAGGGACCACACCCGGCAAACGCTGGGAAATGTAGCAATCGCGGCAACAACTTGGTAAAAGCTGCGTGGATTGCAAGCCCCTTTTCTACCTCTTGCCGTCAGTCAGACATGATTAGGCCACGCAGGACAGCGGACTTCTCGGAAATCCCTCTCCTTCCCCATCTTGCCCCTCTCCGCTTCCTCGTTTCTCGCGCGGCTCCCCCGGGCCGCCGCGGTAGTCCCGCGCCCGCCTCCACTGCGCCTGCGCAGCATGGGGAGTCGGCCGCGGAAGGCGCTACCGGGTCGGTGCGGCGTTTGCTTTACGGCACGGCCGTAAAGCGTCAGAACGGCGTAAAGCGTCGCCACGCACCCGGCACGTCATGGGGCCCTGGTCGCCGTTCCGGGCCGCTGAAGCTGGGGTGGTCGGCGGCTCTAGCTGGTGTGGGTTTCCAGACCGCACTGGGGACAGCGCGGGGCTGTTCTGCTGGGAGGGCGCCTATTCTCTGTGTGTTTGCAGATAGACGTAGTTACGCCCTTTGGGGAACCGGACGGGTGTCCGGTCCTAGCGCCCGCCGGATTCCCGGAGCCGGGGCTTGGGGCGGGCGGAGGCCGCGGCCCGAGCTGAGAGCAGCCTAGCTCCGCGAAGCCGCCCGCGGGGCGCCGATGGCCGGACGCTCCCTGGGGAAGGCTTTAGCCACAGTGTCTCTCTCGGTGGCCTTGGCCTCCGTGACTGTCAGGTCCTCGGGCTGCCGCAGCATTCCGGCTTACAGGTATCCGCCCTCTTCGTGCCGGCTCTGGTTCCCGACACCTTGGGCTGGGGGTGGGAACCAGCCGTTTCCGAAGGATTCTGTAGGTTTTACTCGCGTCCCCGATTTATATAGCCGTATACAAAAACCTAAAAAGGCTCCAAATGTAATAGCTGCCTGTTGAGGAGAACCAGTGCTGGGACCGTTCTTGACCTCTGATTTCCAAATTTCCGTCCTCTGTAAGTCAGCAACATTGTGATCACCAGAGTTTAGCTCTTGTTGGGTGCTGTTGCCTCGTGTCGTTTTTCTTTTCCAGTTAATATTTAATAGACATAATGGACACTGGCCAGCGTTTTTGTTAGTGTAAGCAATAGGCATTGGTTTCAGTACATTGGAGGGCTGATTGACTATTGACTTTTTTTTTGGTGGTACTGGGGATAGAGCCCATGGACATTCTACCTCCGAGCTACACCCCAGTCCTTTTTTTAGAATTTTAAACAGGGGCTTACCAGGTTTTTGAGGTTGGTCTCGAACCTGTGATCCTCCTGTTTCAGCCTCCCAAACACTGGGATTACAGGCCTGTACAGTCTTGCCCGGTGACTGCTGACTTTGGTATTAGGTTGCCTGGACTGGAAGTTTCCATTTGGGAGCCTGTGAGCAGGTACCCGGTGTGCAGGCCCGAGGCCCCTCTTGCCCCAGACGTTTTACAGTAGTGGTGGAGCAGCCTTGTCTGTTGAGTATAGATTCCTCTACTTTATTTCCTAGAGTGACTTGTAAAGTTATTACACCTAAGTTTCTGCTCTGTTTTCTAACACCAGTATTCACAATAGAGGTCCTAGCTGCCTCCTGTCTTTCTTAGACTTTTGACTTTATTTTGAGGGCAAAACAAGTATTGTCTACTTTATTTCCACGGTGAGGAGAGGAGGTTAATTTTCGTGATTATTGCCTCACTGCCCACTTAATTTTGTTCCTACTGACTTCAGGCTTGAAACCTCTCTGGGCTCCTGTTGTAGGGATGGCATCTCCCCTTCACCCTTTTGTATATATTCCTAGACATAATTTGTTCTACTTTGGTTTGTAGGCCAATGTGATTCCATCCACTTTTCATCTTCCTGAAATTAGTTAAAATCCCTTATTTACTAGTGGTGTCCCACTCCCTCTGTCA
>PVJS01005898.1:27052-62223 GCA_004027185.1 Glis glis
TCTTTTTTTTTTTTTTTCCCTAGCCCTGGGGATTGAACCAGGGGCATTCTACCTCTGAGCTACATTCCCAGCCCTATTTTATTTTTTATTTTGAAACAGGGTCTCACTAAGTTGCAGAGGGCCTCACTAAGTTGCAGAGGGCCTCACTAAGTAGCTGAGGCTGGCCGCGAACCTGTAATCCTCCTGTCTCATCCAACCAAGTACTGGGATTACAAGTGTGCACCACCATGCCCAGCACTCTGCTATTTTTGTTAGTTGTCACCAGAACAGTGTAAAGTTCTTTGGCAGTTATTCTTCATTTTTATGACCTGGGAACCCTAGGTGAGGCAGGTATATCTAAAACCAGAGATTGCTTACTGGCTCAGAAGAAGCCAAAAGTTAAGGCAACAAGTCTGTGTCGAATAACTGGTTTCTAATACTGCAGAGCATTCTGGGAGAGACAAAAATGTATTAAGAATTTTACCATTCTTTAGTAATTGGGAAAATCCAGAAAGTGACAGTTTTACAGTTACTTTTTGTGATTTGACTAGAAAGTTTTAAATGTCTGTTATCTAGAAAAAGTGATAGTATATAGATAGTCATGTTTCCAAGTTTCCCAGCAGGATCTTCCAATGACTTAAATTTCTAGAGAAAGTTGTATATTTTGTTCCTCTTAATGCATATAAATATGCATGAGCTAAAAATGAAATAGAGATATTAAGTGTAGTGTTTAAAGCCTGGAATTCAGCTGGACATGGTGACACACACCTGTAATCCCAGTACTTGGGAGGTGGAGACAGGAGGATTGCAGGTTTGAGGGCATGTAGTGAGACTCTCAGCAACCTGGCAAGACCCTGTTTCAAAATAAAAATAAAATAGGACTGGGGGTATAGTTTGGAGGTAGCATGCCCCTGGGTTCAATCCCCAGCCCCCCCCCCCCCCCCCCCCCCACACACATGCAGAAACACACACACAGGCCTGGAATTCTGAGCCAGTTTGCCTGGATTTGGACTCTTATTCTGCTATCAGTCCTGTGACCTTGTTAAACTTATTTAGCCTCTCTGGACCTTAATGTTCTTATTTCTAAAAGAAGGGTAATAGTACCTAAACTCAGTGTCATGAGGATCAAATGACTTAGTAATATTACAGTGCTTAGAACAATGTCTCGCACACAGCAAGCACTCACTATATACATGTAGCCATTATTATGACTATTATGATTACTGCAAATTTTCTTTAGTTGAAAGCACCTTGTCAGTATTGCATTTCTTTAAGTTTGTCAGTCTTAAGAGCTGGTCTTTGCTTTGTAAGATGAACTTTTATCAGCTACTTAATTTCCATTCGTTAAACCAAATACGTTTCTTGTGCCTATTAAATAATGCAATACAGAAAGGTCTAGGCTGTGTATGCATATATGAAAAATATTCTTGTTCTGATACCTTTCCGTGTGTCACATTAAACAGCAGATAAAAAGAGCATTAGCACTTATCTATGTGGTAAGATTGATAGCCTGAATTTTTGCTGTTTTTCTTGCAAAATTTGTTTGGAAGAGTAACCAATCAAATGTGTATATTTTCTTTTGTCAGAGTGGGGAACAGATTTGTGGAATTCCACATGCCTAACCTTGCTAAATCAGGGAACAGAACTTGAAGTTACTTAGAGAACATTTTTGGTACCTGGTTGAGAGAACGGAACAAGATCAGTGTTTACTGTGGACATTTTTTTTTTTACTTGCCCCTCTCCCAAACCATGAAGCATAACTCATTTGTAACAGAATTCAGTTAGAGATCAGGGATCCATACATTATATTTTGCTTTTTTAAACACGAAAATCTAAATTTGGTAAATACATGGTTTTCTTATGTGTGTGTGTATATATACATATTTTTTTTAAGAACTGGAGATTGAACCCAGGGACATTCTATACCTCTGAGCTACACCTTCAGTCCTATTTTTTATTCTTTATTTTGAAACAGGGTCTCACTAAATTGCGGAGGGCCTCACTAAGTAGCTGAGGCTGGCCTCGAACCTGCAATCCTCCTGTCTCAGCCTCTCAAGTACTGGGATTAAAGGCATGCGCCACCACGCCTGGCCATATGTATATATTTTTATGGAGTATGAGTTCAGGATGAGCAAGGAACATCTGTTTTCAGAGTACTCATTATTTGGATTTCCAAAGCTTTGGCATTTGAAGCAAGCAAGTCATCATAACAGGAAAATAATGAGTGAATCCACTATTAATAAAGTTAGTCACAGGTTAAATATTCTCCTTTCTTTTTTTTTTTGTGGTACCGGAGATTGAACTCAGGGGTGTTCTACCTCTGAGCTACATACCCAGCCCTATTTTTTTTTATACTTTATTTTGAAACCGGGTCTCGCGAAGTTGTGGAGGGCCTCACTAAGTAGCTGAAGCTGTGAACCCTGTTCCTCCCGTCTCCGTCTCCCAAGTACTGGGATTACAAGCGTATGCCACCAAGCCCAGCTCTCCTACTTTATATAGTAGGAGAATAACCTCTCTGGGGATGTAAACTTCTTTATTGCTTAGGCTTTCCCTGAATTTTTGGTGTTTGACAATACCTCTCAGATGCAAAGGGTGTGCAAAATGAAATGGCATTTGTTTCAAAGTCTTTAGGTTGTATGAAAGAGACAGTTTGAATTGCACATAGATCCCTAGACACATGAGAACAAGAAAGAATGAAATCAATTAAAAATCAAGTAGAAAACATTTTGGCAGTTTCTTATAAAACTAAACATACTGTCATATGATTCAGCATTTACACTTTTCTGCTAAAAAAAGAATTTTGCTAAAAAATTGAATTATTTACCTAAATGAATTGAAAACTTATATTAACACAAAAACCCACACACAGATGTTTTTAGCATCTTTTTTCATAATTGTCCAAACTTGCCGGGCGTGGTGGCGCACACTTGTAATCCCAGTACTTTGGGAGGCGGAGACCGGAGGATCCGGGTTCGCGGCGCTCGTGATCTCTCTCTCTCCTCTCTCTCTCCTCTCTCCTCTCTCTCTCTCTCTCTCTTTCTCTCTCTCTACCTAGTTAGGCCTTCCACAACTTCGTGAGACCCGGTTTCAAAATAAAGCATAAAAAAATAGGGCCGGAGGTGTAGTGCGGAGGTAGAATGCCCCTGGGTTCAATCCCGGTACCTCAAAAAAAAAAAAATTGTCCAAACTTAGAAGCCACCAAGATGCCCTTCAGTAGGGGGATGGGTAAATTATGATATATCCAGAAAATAGAGTATTATTTAGTGTTAAAAGGAAATGAACCTTCAAGCCATAAAAAGACATTGGAGGAACCTTGCATGAATATTATTAAGTGAAAGAAACCAATCTGAAAAGGCTTTATGATTCCGAGTATATGACAAAGTGTTTTTGTTTGTTTTTTGTTTCTTTGTGGTATTGGGGATTGAACTAGTGGTGTTCCCTCTGAGCTACATCTCCAGCCCTTTTTATTTTTTTGTTTTGAAACGGTCTTGCTAGGTTGTTGAGAGTCTCACTGTTATTCAGAGGCTGTTCTCGAACCTGTGGTCCTCCTGTCTCAGTCTCCCAAGTACTGGGATTATAGGCATATGCCAATTTTTTGGGGCAAACTATGGAGACAATAAGAAAAAATCAGGAAGTGTGGGGGGAGGGATGGATGAATTAGGGTAGCACAGAGGATTGTTTCTGAATTGCTGCTGCTTCTTCATTTGTGGTACTACAGATTGAACCCAGGGGTGTTCTAGCTTTGAGATATACCCCTAGTCCTTTTTGTTTTTTATTTTTATTTTTTGTGGTACTGGGATTTGAACCCAGGGGCATTCTACCTCCGAGCCCCACCCCCAGCCCTATATTTTTATTCTTTATTTTGAAACAGGGTCTCACTAAGTTGAGGAGGGCCTCCCTAAGTATCTGAGGCTGGCCGCGAACCTGGATCCTCCTGTCTCAGCCTCCCAAGTACTGGGATTACAAGTATGAGCCACTACACTGGGCTTGTTTTTTATTTTGAAACTGTCACTAAGTTGCTGAGGTTGGCTTTGAATCTGCATCCTCCTGTTTCAGCCTCTCAAGTATTGGGATTACAGTTGTGTGCCACCGCACATGGCTCTTAATAGCTTTTTTTTAAAGAGCAATTTAAGTTCACAGCAAAATTGAATGGAAGGTACACAGATTTTCCATGTACCTCCCACTCTTACACACACATAGTCTCCCCCCCTTATCAGTGTATCCCACAGAATGGAACATTTGTTACAGTTGATGAGATAGGGAATCATCTTGGGTTATCCAGTTATCCCTGACCTAATTGAGTCCTTAAAAGTGAAGAAATGAGATGGGCATGGTGGCACACACCTGTAATCCCAGTACTTGGGAGGCTGAGACAGGAGGATTGCAAGTTTGAGGACAGCCTCAATGAGTAGTGAGATTCTCATCAACCTCTTGAGATCTTGTTTAAAAAAAAATTAGGGCTGGGGATGTAGCTCGGAGGTAGAAATACCCTGGGTTCCATCCCCAGTACCCCCCCCCAAAAAAAAGAGAAATATTCCCAGCTGTGGTCAGAGAAAGATATGACTACTAAAAAATGGTGAGTGAATGAGTGAGTAAGAGAGAGAGAGAGAGAGATTCTGATATTGAAGATGATGAAAGGGGGCTGTGAGACATAAGAATGGGGGTGTCCTGGAGAAGCTGGGAAAGACAAGGGAATAGATTCTCCTCTAGAGCCCCTAGAAAGGAATGCAGCCATGCTGACACATTGGCTTTAGCCCATTGAGACCTTGTGTTGGACTTCTAAAACAGAACTGTATGATTAGTAATGTTGAACATCTTTTCATGTGCTTATGGGCTGGTTGTATATTTTCTTTGGAGAAATATGTATTCAAGTGTTTTTGCCCATTTTGTAAGTGGATTCTCTTTGACTTGTAGGAATTCTATCTTCTGGATCTTAACCAACACCTTGTCTGAAATATGATTTACAATTTTCTCCTATTCTGTGGGTTCCTTTTTCACTCTGTTGATTATGTCCTTTGTTGGGTTAGACAGACATTTTTAATTTTGATGTCCAGCTTATCTACTTTTTCTTTTGTTGCCTGTGCTTTCCATGTTGTATTTAAAAAATCATTGCCAACTCCAATCAGTGTCACAATGACTTTGGGTATGTGTTCTTGTAAGATTTTTATCATTTCAGGTCTTATGTTTAGATCTTTGATCTTTTTTTGCACTGCTGGGAATCAAACCCAAGGCCTCACACATGTTAGGCAAGTACTTTACCATAAATCTCCCAGCCTTGATTCAGTTTTAATGTTTGTTTATAGTATAAGGTAAGGGTCCACTTCATCTTTTTTTTTTTTTTTGGTGGTACTGAATTGAACTCAGGGGCATTCTACCTTTAAACTATACTCCCAGCCCTTTTTGTTTTTTATTTTGAAACAGAGTCTTGCTAGGTTGCCAAGGCTGGTGTTGAACCTGTGATCCTCCTGTCTCAGCCTTCCAAGTACTAAGATTACAGACGTGTGCCCCCATGCTCTGCCCAACTTCATCTTTTTGTATGAATAACCAGTTTTCCCAATATGTTTGTTGAAAAGACTGTCCTTTCCCTGTTGAATGATCTTGGCACCCTGTTAAAAACATTTGGCCATATATGTGAGGTTTTATTTCAGGGCTCTATTCTGTTCCATTGATTTATATGTCTTTATGCCAGTATCACACTGTTGTGATTACTATAGTTTTGTAGTAAATTTTTAGATCAGGAAGTTGAGACCTTGAGCTATGTTTTTCTTTTTCAAGATTGTTTTGACTTGTTGGGGTCCCTTAAGCGTCAATATGAATTTTAGGATAGAGTGTTCTATTTCTGGAAAAATAGAAATAGGGATTGCATTGAATCTGTAGATTGCTTTGGGTAGTGTTGATATATTAACAATATCAAGTCCTCCAATCAATGAACATGGATGTCTTTTTATTTATTGGTATCTTTTTTTTTTTTTTTTGCAGTACCGGGGATTGAATGCAGGGGTGTTCTACCTCTGCGCTACGCCCCTCTCCCCGGCCCTATTTTTTATACTTTATTTTGAAACCGGGTCTCACGAAGTTGCAAAGGGCCTCACTAAGTAGAGAGAGAGAGAGAGGGAGAGAGACAGAGAGAGACAGAGAGACAGAGAGACAGACAGAGAGAGAGAGAGAGCTGAGGCTGGCTGCGAACCTGGATCTTCCGGTCTCCGCCTCCCAAAGTACGATTACAAGCATGCGCCACCACGCCCGGCTTATTGGTATCTTATTTAATTTTTCTCATCAACATTATGTAGTGATCAGTGTACAAGAGTTTTGCCTCCTTAGTTAAGTTTATTACCAAATAATAATAATTCTTTCTGTGTTACGATAGATGGAATTTTCTTAATTTCCTTTTTGGATTGTTTATTGTTAGAGAGGTTTTTTTCTTTTTTCTTTTTTTTGGTACTGGCATTTGAACTCGGGGGCTTTCTACTTCTGAGCTATACTTCTAGCCCTTTTTATTTTGAAATAGGGTCTTGCAGAGTTGCTGAGGGTCTCACTAAATTGCCAAGGTTGGCCTCAAATCTGAGATCCTCCTGTCTCAGCCTCCCAAGTATGGGAATTACAGGCATGTGCCACCATGTCTGGCTTATTGTTAGAGTTTTGAATGTAACTATTTTTGTGTGTTGTTGACTTCATTTAGTCTAACAAATTTTTCACAGAATCTTTTGTGTTTGTTTATAAAAAATCATGTGATTTAAACATAAAGGTCTGTAGAGATAATATCACTGTCTTTTCCGATCTGAATACCCTTTATCACTTAGGGCGAACGTGGACATCTTATTCCTGGCCGCTGAGGAAGGGCTTTGGCTCCCTCACCACCGTGCATTACGTGCGGCTCTGGTCTTCATTGTGCTGGCGGGATTTCCTTCTGTTCCTAGACTATTGAATATTTTGGTCATTAAAGGGTGTTGAATTTTGTCAAATAATTTTTTTGGTGTCAATTAAGATGATATTTTTCCTTTTCCTTTTCTCATTATCAATTTTCATTTTCTCATTCTTCTCTCTCTGCTATTTTGTTCTGTTTAATGTGGTCTGTTAAATTCATTGATTTTTGTATATGGACCTATCCTTTCATTTCAGGAATGTCTCTCTTGGTTATAGTGTAAAATCCTTTTTATGTATTGTGGAATTCTATTTGTTACTGTTTTGTTGACAATTTTTTACATCAGTATTCATCACGGATATTGGTTTGTAGTTTTCTTGTCATGTCTTTGTCTCCTTTTGGTATCAGGATGATGCTAACCTCATAAAATGAGTTTGGAAATATTCTTTCCTTTTTGTTTTGGAAGAGCTTTTGAAAGATTTATTTTAATTCTTCTTTAAATGTTTGGTAGAATTCACTAGTGAAGCCATCTGATCCTGGACCTTTTTGTTGTTGTTGTGAGTAAATAGGAACTTAAAAATACTATCTTTTTTTTTGTGGTACCGGAGATTGAACCCAGGGGTATTTTACCTCCCAGCTACACCCCTGGCCCTGTTTTTTTTTTTTTTTTTTTTTTTGCGGTACCGGGGATTGAACGCAGGGGCGTTCTACCTCCACGCTACGCCCCCGGCCCTATTTTTTATGCTTTATTTTGAAACTGGGTCTCACGAAGTTGTGGAGGGCCTCGCTAAGAGGAGAGAGAGAGAGAGAGAGAGAGAGAGAGAGAGAGAGAAACAGGGAGAGAGAGAGGAGAGAGAGCGAGAGAGCTGAGGCTGGCCACGAACCCGGATCCTCCGTTCTCCGCCTCCCAAAGTACTGGGATTACAAGCGTGCGCCACCACGCCCAGCTTGGCCCTATTTTTTATACTTTATTTTGAAACTGGGTCTCACGAAATTGTGGAGGGCCTCACTAAGTAGCTGAAGCTGGCCGCGAACCCGGATCATCCGGTCTCCGCCTCCCAAGTACTGAGATTACAAGCGTGCACCACCATGCCTGGCTCAAAATACCACCTTTTAAAATTGTTTAGAGCCCCATTCAAACCTTATAACCTGTCCTGTAATATCTTTGCTTTCCTTTATGGTCCAGGGAAGAGTCCAGAATTGTTGATTACGTTTAGTTGTCATGTCTCTTTAGTTTCTATCTGGAAGACTTCTTTCATCTTTCTCTGTGTTTCATGACCTTTAAAGAGTACAGACCTTTATTCTGTATTATGTCCCTTCACCTGGGTCTGTTCTTTATTTTCTAATGCCCAGGTTTAGGTCATATATTGTTGACAGGCATACCTCAGAAATGATTGTTGTGTACTTCTCAGAGTGTGACAGCAGGGGCACATGATGTTAACTTATTTCACCACCTGGTCTAGTTAGTGTTTCCTCATCACCCATTTATCTCAAGAAGGGCAAATTGACAGGTCTTGTGAGAGCAGGGGAAAGGAGCGGTCATCAGTTTACCATGTCCTCAGAACCCCCCTTTCCACTTATATTTCCTAATTTAGGGTAATCAAGAATTTTTACTTTTATATTAAGAACAATGAGAAGCTATTTAAGTTTTTAGGCAAGAGGAATCACGAAACATTTTTGAGTATGCTGTGAGGTTCGTATGAAGGATTGGAAATTAACATCTTTTTGCATAAACTATTCAATTATTTCATACCTCTTTATTTATTTATTTTGCTGTACTGGGGATTGAACCCAGGGGCATTCTACCTCTGAGCCACATCCCCAGCCCTATTTTTTATTCCTTATTTTTGAAACAGTGTCTCACTAAGTTGCAGAGGACCTCACTAAGTAGCTGAGGCTGGCCGTGAACCTGCAATCCTCCTGTCTCAGCCTCCCATGTACTGGGATTACAAGCGTGTGCCATCATGCTGGTGCATACCCCTTAATTTAAATTTTGCTTTAGCTAGGTGTGTCTTCAAGAACTTTATAACAGTAAATTTTTATTCTTCTCCCTTTATGCTATTTTTGCCATATGTTTTCCACAAACATGTTAGACCATCAATAGTTTTTTAAAAATGTATTCCTTCAGCCAGGTGTGGTGGCACATGCTTGTAATCCCAGTAGGGATTACAAGGCTGAGACAGGAGGATCACAGGTTCGAGGTCAGCCTCAGCAACTTGGAGAGGCCCTCCTTCACAACTTAGTGAGACCCTGTTTCAAATTATAAAATAAAACAGGGCTGGGGGTGTTGTTCAGATGTAGAATTCCCCTGGGTTCAATCTCTAGTATCACCACCAAAAAAAAAAAAATTATTCCTTCACATAGACTTGACTAGTTTTCTCTTACATTTGTTTTTATAGTTGAGTTCTCCTAACAAACTTTCTCTTCCCGAAATGATAACATAAAAGTAAACTTGTATACTTTTTTCACAACTAAAATAAATTTGGTGAGCAGGCTCCAATTAATAAGATTGAGCTATATTTAAAATTTTTTCATATTTAAAAACCTCCCACAGATGGGCTATTATATGAATATGCATCAAATTGAATTTTATGATATTTAAAATTAAAAAATATGTTTTTGGGTCTTTGAATTAGGTTCTTCCATTAATATACTTTTGGTATTTCTGTAAAATGCATTTCCTTTCTTTTCATGCTAGAAACTCGTTTTTATCCTGTTGGTTTCACCATAACGCCAACATCATGTCTGGTTCTAATGGTGCCAAAGAGAATTCCCACAACAAGGCTCGGACATCTCCTTACCCAGGTTCGAAAGTTGAACGAAGCCAGGTTCCTAATGAGAAAGTAGGCTGGCTCGTTGAGTGGCAAGACTATAACCCTGTGGAATATACTGCAGTTTCTGTCCTGGCTGGCCCCAGGTGGGCGGATCCTCAGATCAGGTGAGCAAATAACCCATCATTAGCTGGATGTAAGATTTTTAGAGAAGGTGGTCATATTTGTAATATCTTTTTGACACTTGAATAATCATTTTTATCTATTCTTTGTTATGGTGGTTTCTGAGGATTTTTCCTAATAGGTAAATCTGTTTTGATTTGAAATATCAGGTATTTGTTATGAAATAACAGCTGGTCTGTTTTTATGTATTCTGTTTGGGTTGTCAATAGTACATCTTTTGTAATTATTTTCCAATACAGTAGATTTGTATTTGCAGTACTGAAAATATTTTTCAGATTACTAAGAATAGAATGATGAGAAATTGAATCAGTGTGGAAAATAGGAAAGGGATATAGGGTGAGAGAGGGAGGGAGGGAGGGAGAGAGAGAGAGAGAGAGACTTAAGCAGAAATACTTTGACTAAATTCATAGAAGTACTGCATTGATTCACATTTTATGTTCCTTTTGTTTTTCCCCAGTTTTATCAAGGTATAATTGATAAAATGAAAATTGTACATACTTAAGGTACACAACTTGAGGTTTTGATATATGTATACATTGTGAATTGATTACCACCATAAAACCAATTAACATATGTATCCCCTAACAATAGTTGCCTTTCCTTATTTTTATGGTGAGAACATTTGCTATCTACTCTCAGCAAGTTTAAAGTATATAGTACAGTATTATTAATAATGGTCACTAACCTGTACTTTAGATCTTTAGAATTTATCTTGTATAACTGAAACCTTATATCCTTTGACCAACATCTCCCTATTTTATTTTTGTCTAATGTGTTATGTTTCTTTTTTTTTTGGTACTAGAGATTTAACCCAGAGGCTACACCCCCTGTCTGATTTTATTTCTTATTTGGAAACGGGGTCTCACTAGGTTGCTGAGAGCCTCACTAAGTTGCCAAGGCTGGCTTTGAACCTCCAATCCTCCTGTCTCAGCCTCCCAAGTACTGGGATTACAAGTGTGTGCCACCACGCCCGCTTGCTTCTTTTAATAATAAATATAACGGTACAGTTTTTTCTTGTAAAAATTGTTGTTGTTGTTATTGCTATTATTTTGTAGTACTGAGGATTGAACCCAGGGTCTCCATATGTGAGGCAAGCATGAGCTACATTCCCAGCTCTTTTTAAAAAAAATTTTCATTTTGAGACAGGGTCTTTTTAAGTTGCCAGACTTCCTTTGAACGTGCAATCCTCCTATCTCAGCCTCTGGAGTAGTGGAGTATAGGAGTATGCCACCATACCAGGCTAATTATTATTATTATATTAATTCAATTTATATTTATTATTATTACTGTTATTATTATTATTTTGGTGCTGGGGATTGCTAAGCACGTGCCCTCCCATTGAGCCACATCCCCAGCCTAGATTTACTTTATTTTTTGTGGTACTGGGGATTGAACCCAGGGGCATTCTACCTCCGAGCTACACCCCCAGCCCTATTTTTTATTCTTTATTTTGAAACAGGGTCTCACTAAGTTGCGGAGGGCCTCACTAAATAGCTGAGGCTGGCCGCGAACCTGGATCCTCCTGTCTGGGATTACAAGTGTGCACCACCACGCCCGGCTTATATTTACTTTTTAACTTACACATAAAACATAAAAACTATACCTATTAATAGGGAACCATGTGATGTTTTGATGCATATATACATTATATAATGCTTAAATCAGGTCAAACATATGTAGCTCCTTAAAAGTTATCCTCTCTTTATGGTGAAAACATTGAAAATCTTTTCTTCCAGCTTTTTAAAATATGCAGTACGTATTGCTGTGTATAGTCACTTTACTGTGTTGTAGCGCACCAGAACTTCTTACTCTTATCTAACTGTAATGTAGCACCCA
The DNA here is from genome assembly GCA_004027185.1 of Glis glis. NCBI lineage: Eukaryota > Metazoa > Chordata > Mammalia > Rodentia > Gliridae > Glis > Glis glis. Next base: position 38,684 of record PVJS01005898.1, read on the forward strand.
TCGGTCAACCCTTCCCCATCTCTCCCTTCCCTCTCTTCTTCCCATCCTCGGGTAACTTCCACTGTGCTCTCAACTTCTGTGAGATAACTTTGCTAGATTCCACATGAATGAATTTGGTTATAACAGAGGTTCTTTTTTAATGTATTAACTGAGCCTGTACTATATGCTTTTAATAAGCATTGTTTTATTCTGGAATAAAACAGTAGTGACCATTCTGGAAGGCAGACATGGTTATCTGTGCAGAAAACAAATACTGCATGCTCTCACTCGTGGAAGCTAAAAAAAAATAGATTTCATAGAAGTAGGGGTTAAAGTAGTGGTTACTAAAAGTTAGGAAGGGTAGGTGGGAGATGGGGGAGCTGGTACCAAATGCAGTTACATAAAGGGAATAAGTTCTAATGTTGTGCATCATGGTAAGTTGACTATAGTTCACAATAATTTATAATATATTTTATAAACAACTAGAAGAGAGGAGTTTGAAGATTCCCAACACAAAGAAATAATAGATGTTTAAGGAAATGAAAATGTTAATTACTCTAATTTGATCATTACTGTTCTATACATATATTGAATTTTCACATGTACCCCATAAATATACACAATGATTACATGTCAAAAAAAACAAGAAAAAAAAATGGAAGCACAAAATGTCCTTTGCTTCTGTTCACAAAGCTAGTAAATGGTATAGTTTGTATTGAACACCGTAACTCCAGAATTCATTCTCTTAACCACTTTGCTAAACTGCCATCCTAGTTTTAGAAGTTTTAAAAATTTTGTTCATTGGTTAATCTTTTTTTCCATAAATAATTGTCTTTCAAGGTCAGTTAAATAGAAAAAAATTGCTAATTGGATAGATCCAATAATAGTTTATTAGATGGATCCAGTAGCAGTTTATTGGTTTATTCATGGATTTATTCTTATTTGATTTTGACTCATGGTTTCCTTACTTTATTTAAAGATAGTGTTTGTAACTTTGGAAATAGAGGAAGATTGAATACATTTTTAATTCTTTATTTTTGAAACAGGGTCTCACTAAGTTGCAGAGGGCCTCACTAAGTAGCTGAGGCTGGCTGCGAACCTGTGATTCTCCTGTCTCAGCCTCCCACGTACTGGGATTACAAGCATGCACCACCACGCTTGTAATCCGGCTTCACACTGCTTTTTAATGGTAAATTCTTAGAGTCTCAAGAACATTTTAACTCTGGTTTTATAATTTCATGGTTTTTATCATTTAATATTTTTATATTTGTGTGTTAGGTGGCAGATTGGTTAGAAATCTTGAGACAATATCTGGATCATTCAAATTGGACATTATTCTCAAAACAAACCATGAATGTTTCTATACTCACTTACTGGAATTATTAAAGCAGAAAAAAAGTGAAAGCTATGTCAAAACTGCCCAGGAACTATCCAGTGCCATGCAGCTCTTTATCCACTGTCAGTACAGTTATATCAATGATTTCATAGTGGTGAAGAAAGTAGTTCAGTTATTTATTTATTTTAAAAATACTTTTGATGAGGCATGATATAAATGCAGTAAAATGCACATTTCTCAAGTGTGCAAATGCAGCTCAGTGAAATTTGATTTGTATACCTCTGTAACCACAACCCAGGCCAAGATCTAGAACATTCCCAGCATAAATCTATTTTTAATCTACATATTTATTTTATAATTTTTGGGGTGAATTCACTATTTTATGAGTTTACTTTGATAATACCAATCAGTATATATTTAGAGAAATTAAAATTACTTTGAAACAGTAGAAACATCAAGATTGTCAGAATGAATCTTCCTTTTGAAACTACACTGGAATTAGTAATAATGTGCCCAGACAATTCTTTGTTGCTCATAGAAATGGAGACATTTTTTATAGCATGTGGGAGAAGCTTCAGTTCTTCTGCCAGTAGTCCTTCCAAGAGAGGTGAATAAGTCTAGTAATACACACATCTTTGTAATATTTTGGTTAAAAAGTTTTCTTCCACCCTTAAGAAACTGTTTTAAAGGGATAAGGTATATTTGTAAATAAAACTAACCCTTAAAAATGTACTTTTTCAGGGATATTGCTTATGAATAACAGATTGACTTATATTATTAACCTGTTGGTAGTATTTAATCATTACTTCTTGTTTTCATTGATATTCTCATTACAGTGAAAGTAACTTTTCTCCCAAGTTTAATGAAAAGGATGGACACGTGGAGAGAAAGAGTCAGAATGGCCTGTATGAGATTGAAAATGGAAGACCTAGGTAGGTTTGGGAATGGTGCATCTTACAATAGCGGGTCTTCAAAAAGTGGAAAACAAAGTTAATGTTTATTGTATGATCTTATGTGCTGGACAATGTAAAAGAAATTTATATATGTGACTAACTAAATCATAAAACTCTGTGTGTGGGTGCTTTTAGCTCCATTTTACAGAGAGCAAAGAGTATCAGCATAAGCAACTTGTACACAGCTAGTAAGTTCCAGATTCAGGATTCAAATGCATCTTTTTATAATTTCATCTAGAAGGTAGAAATAATTAATTGAATACATTAACAGAGAAAGGGTTGAAAATTGTTTTTTGTAGTTGCCTATTAAGTGGTATAATGCCTCAAAGTAAGGATTTATCCAAACATGTAAGACTAAGAATTACATTAACTTGATCATTTTAACATTGAGATTCTTTTTGTATTTTTTAGATTTTTTTTTCTTTTTTGGTACTGGGGATTGAACCCAGGTGTGTTCTACCTCTAAGTTATACCCTCAGCCCTTTTTATTTTTTATTTGGAAATGGTCTTGCTAAGTTTCTGAGGCTCTCCTTGAACCTGGCATCCTCCTCTCTCAGCCTCCCAAGTACTGGGATTAAAGGCATGAGCCACCACGCCTGGCTCTTTTTGTACTTTTAAAAATTATTTTTTGTTGGGTGTGGTGGTGCACGCTTGTAATCCTGGTATTTGGGAGGCTGAGACAGGAGGATCACAGGTTCACCCTCTGCAACTTAGTGAGACCCTGTTTCAAAATAAAGAATAAAAAATAGGGCTGGGGGTGTAGCTTGGAGGTAGAATGCCCCTGGGTTTAATCCCTGTACTGCAAAAAAAAAAAAAAAAATCAGCTGGGCTTGGTGGTGCATGCTTGCAATCCCAGTACTTGGGAGGCTGAGACAGGAGGATCGCAGGTTCAAAGCCAGCCTTCGCAACTTAGCAAGGCTCTCAGTAACCTAGTGAGATTCTGTTTCCAAATAAATAAAATCGAGCTAGTGGTATAGAATGCCTCTGGGTTCAATCTCCAGTACCCAAAAAAAAGAATAAATAAATAAATTCTGTACAACTCTAAAATTACTCATTTTTCTTAAAAATGTAAAAAGTAGCATGCCCCAATAAAATAAGAAGTATCACAATTATGGTTATCACTTTATAAAAATGTTGCAATTTTTATTATTAGTTTATTTAGGTCAAGAAAATGGGAGTAGTGCACCTCTCACTCCAGACTGGTTGTTCAGTTTTGCTAAATTCTTTCTTTGGTTATAACTTATTCACTTTTCTATGTTATTGAGCCTTTTCAAGTCAAACTCTTACATTTGAGTTATTCCTTAGGTTCTTTTCTAGGTACGATATATGAAAGGATAAGTACACATATAAAAGGCAGCAGAGCCAAAATAGATTGTTTTAGTTAAGATTCTAACAGAGACCAATTAATTCTAATTTGCCTGAACAAAAGTTGAAATTTGTTTTAAGGCTATAGGATTGTCTTGGGGAGCCCAGAGTAGCTAGCTTTAGGAAAGGGTGGAATTGGAAATCCACTAGGACCCTCTCTTTGCCTCATCTCTGCTTTTCTCTATGTGTTGGCTGCATTTCTCTCTCTCTACAAACAACTTTCTCTGCTTCTCAGGCCATAGGATAGTCTCTATGTGTCTATTCCACAGTTTCTAGTTTACAAGTTATAAACTTGGTCATCTATGAAAACTAACATTCTCTTTCTTAATTTTGGCTTTGATCATTTGTATTCAGGGATTCTGTTTACATGGAATAAAATATGGTTGTTGGCCATCCTGCCCCTCTTCCTGTGAATTTGAAAAGAATTATTGTTAGCTGGTCAACCATCTTGTATTTTTGTTTCTATCTTAAGACTTACTGAAATATTTCTGGGACTAGTATAAAACAATATAAAACACCTGTCATGTCAGCAACTCCTTAGGCTGAGGCAGGAGGAGTGCAAGTTCAAGGTCAACCTCTGCAACTTAGTGAGACCTTGTGTCAAATAAAAACCAAAAGGGACTGGAGAAGTAGCTCAGTGGTGTAGTGTCCCTGGGTTCAAATCCCAGTAACACACACACACCAAAAAAAAAAAAAAAAATTCAGTTTTAATAACAGTCACTTAACAGCCTCATTTAAAAGTAAATTAGCATTTTTCATTAAATTGCATTTTAGTATACTTGAAATATATGAAATATTAAGTAATACTAATAGCTTATTTATGTTACACAATATGTTTTAGTGATAATAAAAATCCAGAACCCACTGTTTATTTACTTTTATATAGTGAGAGAACAAAAAGTATTAAATAGGTAAGCTACAGATTAGGGAATTTTATTGGTACATAATGAAAGTTGAACATTTAAAGAATGTTGACTGGAATAAAATTACCCAGGCATGAATGTTGACATGTTTATCTGACAAACTTTATTTTTTAACACTGGATTATGGCATATGTTAAAAGTAAATTGTCATTTTTTTATTAAATTGCATTTTAGTATACTTGAAATCTATGAAATATTAAGTAATACTAATATCTCATTATATGTTACACAATATATTTTAGTGATAATAAGAATCCAGAACCTACTAAGGAAAAGTATAACATAAAACACCGGGTGTGGTGGTGCACGCTTGTACTTGGGAGGCTGAGACAGGAGGATCGCAGGTTTGCAGCCAGCCTCAGCTACTTAGGCCCTCTGCAACTTAGTGAGACCCTGTTTCAAAATGAAGAATAAAAAAATAGGGCTGGGGGTGTAGTTCAGAAGTAGAATGTCCCTGGGTTCAATCCCCAGTACCACCACCAAAAAAAAAAAAAATATATATATATATATTTGTATATGTGTAACACATATAAAACATATATATATATATATATATAACATACATATATACATAAAATATATATACATATAACATATATATACATATAACATAAAAGCCAGGTGTGGTGATGAATGCCTGTATTCTCAGTACTTGGGAGGCTGAGATAGGAGGATCATGGGTTTGAGGCCAGCCTCAGCAGTTTAGTGAGACCCTTAGCAACTGTGTTTCAAAACAAAAAATAAAAGGGACTGGAAGTATAGCTCAGAGGTAGTACACCCCTGGGTTCAATCCCCCGCACCCCCCCACATTACTCCCATAAAGTACTTTAATGGGAAGGGTTATAGAAGAGTAGAATAGAAAAAGAGGATAATTAGAGAGTGAAGAGAAATGTAGTATCTTGAAAGATAAACTGTTGTAGAAGTAGATGATTAGGGTACACAGCATTTAGGAGTCTAGTAAGATTCTAGTTTGAATTTAAGAGGGTAAGAGGATAGGTGAGAACTGAGACAAATCCTTATAGAACCACTTTGGAAATGAGATCCTCTTTATGGATCAAGCCCAAAGCTTAAGACATGTGCCAAAGAAACATTAAGTAACAGTCTAATGAGATGTGAGTTCAGTGCCAGATATGTGATAGGGCTGCTGGATTTTTGAGGAAATATTTCCCTCTTATTGCTTCTAGTACCTTCTTTTGGGCTGTGTCAAGTTGGGCTAAAAAAAAAGATGAACACATTCAATTGATTTTTTTTTGTTTTTTATTTCCCCAGAAACCCTGCAGGGCGGACAGGACTGGTTGGCCGGGGGCTTTTGGGGCGATGGGGCCCAAATCATGCTGCAGATCCCATTATTACCAGGTAAGAAAGAAATAAAACATTTCAGGAGCAAAGAGCTAAGTGGTCAGAAAAATACAGACTATAACTCTGTGTGTGTGTGTGTGTGTGTGTGTGTGTGTGTGTGTGTGTAGGTACACATACATGTGTATGTATATATGTATACCTATGTGTTTGTGTATTCCTGCATGCAATATAGGTTTGTTTATATGTGCATATGTATATATTCATATACACACATATATTCATATGTATACATACACATATCTGTATTTTAAAGGGAATTTGAGTATATATACTCATATATACATGTATATATACATATGCATACACATAAATGTAATTTGTATTTTAAAGTGAATTTATGTAAAATTAAAATGATATTAAGTATAAAGCTGTAGTTGTATGTTGTATGAGTGAATGTTTGTTGGTTATCTGTGTTTTCAGCATTGAAAAGGTATGTTAGAGGATATTAAAAAGTGTGAGTTCAAGGTCAGTCATTTCACACGGCCTCTTAATGCCATCAAGAGGTGCAGTAAACATGAGATTTATGAGACTGCTGCTGGCATAACATGGCATACTGTTCTACAGGAAACTCTTTTTAATAAGTAGAATGAATACACTCTAACATAGTGATAAAAGTATAGTAAATATCTAGACCAGTAACATGGTCATTTATTATCAAATATTATGTACTATACATAATTATATATGCTATATTTTTACAAGAAATTTGGAGTTGATTTTTGTGCAGTTCTATTGTGGAAAATATTAAATGACAAGGTTAAGAAGTATAAACTGGAGCCATTGAAGGTTTCAGAATAGGAGAAAGGCAATCTTTTTCTGAGGCAGGCCTATCTGGTAAGCCAAATCATATTTAGAATGCCCCTTAGTAATCACGAATCAGAGTAAAGAAGGTCGGCAAATTTAATGTATAGATGTACGTAGTCATTTCTTTCTTTCTTTTTTTTTTTTTTCTTTTCTTTTTTGTGGTACTGGGGATTGAACTCAGGGGCATTTTACCTCCAAGCTACATTCCCAAGCCCTATTTTTTGTTCTTTATTTTGAAACAGGGTCTCGCTAAGTTGCAGAGGGCCTCACTAAGTAATTGAGGCTGGCTGTGAACCTGCGATCCTCCTATCTCAGCCTCCCAAGTACTGGGATTGCAAGCATGTGTCACCATGCCCGGCATGTACTTAGCCATTTCTGTAGGCATCTGGAGTATTCTGTCATAGCTGTCATCTTTTTTTTTTTTTTTTTTACTTTTATAATTTCTTCATTGACCAACTCTCTCCCCTCATGGAATTGTTGCTTTCCTTTTTAAAATAATGCAAAAATCCTCAAAACTGTTACATTTTTTATTTTGATATTTTGGGTGCCTTCTTTTCCTTAAGGAGGCTTTGTTTTTCTCTGTTGTGAGCTGTAATAATGCTTTGATAGTTTGGCTCCTGTTACTGGAAGAGGGAATCTTTATCCAACCTGAAGTTTTACCTTCCTTTCATTCATCTATACATCCGTCCGTCTGTCTGTCCATCGTTTGTCTGTCCATCCATTCATCCATCCATCCACCTACTTACTTATATACCTACCACTCTACCTATTTTTCTATATGCAGTTTTCTTAGGACTGTTATGTTTAAATGAGATGGGAAGAGTGAATATATGCTTATGAATGACCTTAAGTAAAAAAATAGGAATGGCAGTATCAGTTTCTTTCCAATGTTGGTGAAGTTGGCTAAAAGTAGGGAGGTATGAAACATTTGAAGCAGGAATATAATGCTAGTAAGGGGACAAGAAGCAGAAAAGGGAAGTCAGAAACTTGAATGTAGCATCTGTTATGGTTTGGCTTGTCAATGTCCCCCAAAGGCCCATGTGTTAAAGGCTTAGTCCCAGCCTGTTGTACTCTTGGGAGGTGGGAGAACCTTTAGGAGGTGGGACCAAGGGGAAGTAAGTTAAATCATTGAGAGTGTGCCCTTGAAGGGGATATTGGGACCCTGGCCCTTTTCTCTCTCTCTCTCTCTCTCTCTCTCTGCTTCCTGACTGCCATGGGTGAGCAGTTTCCTCTGCCACATGCTCCCCACCCCGATGTACTGCCTTGCCTCAGGTCCAAAGGCAACAGGGCCAACTGACCATGGACAGACACCTCTGAAATCATGAACCAGAAATAAGTCTTTCTTCCTTATAAGTTGATTTTCCCAGGTGTTTCATCACAGTGACAGAAATCTAACAGAGAAAATTAGTACTGAGAAGTGAGGTCATTGCTATGACCATACCTGACAGGGTGGTTCAGAAGCATTGGAATTTGTGGGAGGAATTTGGAAAAGTTTGGAGAAACAGGCTAGAGAAAGCCTAAAATGCTGTAAACAGAGCCTAATGTGGGATTCTGGTGAGGGCTCAGAAGACCAGAATGCTGATGAGAATGTGGACAGTACAGGCCTGGCTCATGAGGTTTCAGATGGAAATGAGGATTCTATTGGGAATTGGACTAGAGTCTACTTGAGTTACATTCTGGCAAAGAACTTGGCCATCATTTTTTTCCATGACCTGACATTTTGTTGGGGGCTGAGTTTAAAGGTGGCTAACTAATTGATTCAAGGTAGCACAGTGTTATAGTTGCAGCATGGTTCTTACTGGCTGCTGTTAGTTAAAGTTGCATTTAAGCAGGAGCAAAAAGCAGAGGGGAAATGTTTGGAAGACTTATAGTTTGGCCAGAAAAGGAGAGCATTTAAAGTTGCTTCCAAGGAAGGTGCAGTTGCTAAAGAGATTAGCATCATTAAAAAGAAGCCAGGTGCTTTGCATTGGGATAAGTAAAGATGCCTTGAGGGTATTTCAGGCATTGGTGAGACCCTACCCTTCACAGATTCAAAAATATAAATGTGTTTCAAAGACTCTCATTTGAGAAGAGAGCCCCGGGGCACCTGTTCACACAGGGCCACCTACAGAACTGTTTCCCGAGGATTCTTTTCCCTTTGTTCAGCAGTGTAGCACTCAGAGGCCACTGCAGCTGTGGTTCACGAGGCCCTGGCATAGCTCCTGCAGGCAGCAGATCTTGATGCTGGTTTTGCAGGCATGCAGAGTGCAAGAGTTACGGAGTCTGGAGGGCTTCCACTGAGAGTCTAAAGATAGGCCAGGCAGTGCATGGCAGGGTCCAGGTCCCTGCAAGCAGCCCCTCACAGGGTGACGTGTGAAGCTGTGAGAATGAAACCAAAGGGGAGTGGAGACCCCAGGAAGTCAGAGATGCCAGGAACATGGAATACCTGCCAAGGGAAGCGGTAGGCAGCAAGCAGAGTGAGCCTGAGAGAGTGGCCTTCTGGGCTGTAGCCAGCAAGCCTGTAGGGGAGGGGCTGCTCAAACCCTTTGGAGCTCCCATCATGCCACTGTGTACCCTAGATGCCAGGCATGGAGTATAGGATTTAATACTTGATTTGCTGTTTTGATCTTTTGTCCCTTCCTTCCTTTCTGTGCCCCTATTCCTCCCTTGTTATGTTTTTTGTTTTTGGTACTGGGGCTTGAACCCAGGGGCATTCTACCTCCAAGTTATACCTCCAGCCTGATTTTATTTCTTATTTGGAAACAAGGTCTCACTAAGTTGTGGAGGGCCTCACCAAGTTGCCAAGGCTGGCTTCGAACTTGTGATCCTCCTGTCTCAGCCTCCCAAGTACTGGGATTACAAGTGTGTGCCACCATGCCTCGGCCTGTTCCTGCCTTTTGGAATGCAAATGTTTACCCTGTGCCTTCCCCACCATTGTGTGTTGGAAGTATGTAATTTTCTTTTTGACTTTTACAGGGTCTCACAGCTAAGTTTGCCTTGAGTTTCAGAGGAGACTTTGGACTTGGACTTTTGAGCAGTGCTTGAACTGTTAAAATTTGGGGACTCTTGGAGATGGACTGAATGCATTTTGTGTTGTGAGATGGACATGAGCCTTAGGGGACCGGGAGCAGAATGTTGTGATTTGGATCATGAATGTCCCACAAAGGCTCAGGTATAAAGGCTTGGTTGCCAACCTGTGGCACTGTTGAGAGGTGGTGGAACCTTTAGAAGGTAGGGCCTGAAGGAAGACAGTTAGGTGATTGGGGGCATTCCCTTGAAGGTGATATTGGGACTCTGGCTTCTCCTCTCTCTCTTTGCTTCCTGTCCATGCAGTGACAGGCCTTCTTTGCCATGGCATGATGTGCTGCCTCACCATAGGCCCGAAGTGATGAGTGGGCCCAAGCAACCATGAAAACCTCTGAAACCGTAAGCCAAAATAAACCTTCCCTCCTTTAGGTTGATTTCTCTCAGCTTTTTTGACGACATAGTGACAGAAAGCTGACTAACACAGTATCCAGTTAGCTTATCTTTATCTATGGTGAACCAAGTAGTGACTGGAGTACGCATGATGATTGTGTGTCAAGTTGTTTTGAAATGGTAGACTTTTGGGGCTTAACTCTGTCTTAAAGGAAAGGAACTGAAGGCTTAGAGATAGCCCAAGGATATAAAAGAGTCCACAAGTGGCAGCCTCTACCTTTCATGTGTACTTTTAGGTTGATGTTCATTATCTTACTAATGCATATATAATTGATAAGTTTCTCTAAATAGTTGAGTATCAGGAGAAATGCAGGAATGAGAAGAAGGAAAGATGTTGAAGGAAGAATCAACAAGACTTCAACGAATTGTTAAAAATATTGCTCTACTTGGAAAGCCAAGGGTTGGATGTTTTCTCTTTGCAGAAGCTAGAGAGGAAAAAAGGAAATACAATGGTGGTGGTGTTAATGGATCTCATGAAAATAGAAGGCAGACCAGTGGAATAGAGGAAGGAGACTAGGGGAAAGTGGAGGGGAAGTAAAGGGGAGGTCCTGGGGAATGAAATTGACCAAATTATGTCATGTGCATGTATGAATATGTAACAATGAATTATGTGTAATTATAATGCACCAATAAAAATAAAAAAAAATATACTGCTCTGTTACAGGTACTCTGCTGGGTGCCTATTTTTTCTTTTTGTTTCTCAAATTGCCCCTTAAAGTAGGTATTAACATATTTCTCTTATAGATTTGAAAATGGAGACTTACTGGGGTTAAGTGACTTACCAAAGTCTGTAGATCTGAAATTCGAATCAGGGGTATGTAGCTCTAAATACCATAGTTTTCCTTTACACCAGTATTTCACTCATGAGTAATGATAAAAATCACCTAGGCACAAAGTTTCCATCCCCCTTTCTTTTAAGTACTTCATGATTCAAAACAGCATCGGATAGTGCAGAATGTCACAGATGTTTTTGTTCAAAATCTCCAAGGCAGGTGTTAAATTTTCAGATTCCCAGGAAGTTCCTTTAGATTCTTTAAAGTTAAAATGAGATGGAAAGTGTTATATGTTATTATGAATAAGCTCAGTTCAAATAATTAATGGCAATATAATTTTTTTTCACTTTTGGTTAAAAATAGGAACGTGTGTGTCATCAGAAGTGGGTAGGGAATATCATTATAGGGCATAGGAATATCATTGTCATCGTACATCATATATGTTAATGATGACAGTAAATATTAGTGAGATTTGTTAATTAAAATGATTCATTTCTTTTGCTATAGCAAAAAATTTTAACTTTGATGCACATGTATCTAAGTATTAATAAAGAACATAACAAGAGACTACTCTGCTTAAAATTCTTATACAAGTCCCTTCAGAATAAAATCTGAGAACATAAAGCACGGTGTACAGGCTGCTTCTCATCTCTCTGGTCCTGTGTTCTTACTCTCTTCTGCTTCTCATCCCTGCTCCCCGGCCTTGACTGACTGCCTGGATGAGGAGCAGGGGCTCTGTCTTAAGTCTGTTTCCCCATTTCCTCGCATGTGATGTTTAGTAGGTGCCAATGGATGTTTATGAGTAAATAGAGCCATCATTTGCCTACTCGCCTCTCCTCCTATCTGATTAACCCAATTATTCTGCATTTTTATTTAAATAGGTAGCAGTAGTAATTAAGAACACAGATTTTGGAACCAGATTGCCTGAGTTCAAATCTTGGTTTACACCCTTATTAACACTGCAGTCTTGGGCAGTTTATCTGACTTTTTTTCATATCTGTAAAATAAAGATAATACAATTTCTTCATACAGTTGTTTTGAAACTTAAATGGATAAGTACATTAAAGCACTTAGAACAGCATCAGGTATGTAATAAGTGCTATGTAAATGGCTTTAAAATAATGTATATGTATCTGTCCTCTCTCCATTGTCACTGTTAAGCTTTCAGTTCTGACTTCATCATCTTTCACCCAGATCATGGTCATAGCCTTTTAGCTGGTCTTCTTGCCTTTAGTCTTGCTTCCCTTCAAATCAACCTCTACCTCTACACTTGTCAAAATGAGTGAGCTTTCTGAAATCCAAATTGGATTTGCTCTATCCTACTTATCTAAGCATATAAATTTGATGAATTCTGTTATATAAACCCTTTGCCTACTTCTCATCCTCATCTTTTCCATCTCTGATGCTCACAATACCAGACCCCACATAGATACTCAGTTTCTTGAACATGTTTTATTGTATTGCTTTGTGTTTTGCTTATGTTATTCTTCTGTCTGCCATTTTAAAACAGATTTTGATTTATACTAATTATTCTTTCATTTCTACTTATTCTACTCATCTAACTGTCACCCTGTCTTATAATTTATTCAATTAGCTCTACTGCTAGTCTCTGAGCTCTTTCAGGGAAAGAATTTGGGGTTAGATATAATAGTCAATGACTATATAAAGAAATTTGGAGACTAATGTCCAAACTAGTGTATTTTATTTGTCTCATCTAGAGTGATTAGATCATAAAGTTTCTTTTATTTATTATGGGAATTTCAAAATCTTTACCTTTACCTAAGAGGCCATAAGAACAGTTCGTAAAATTGGGATTGGAGGTTGATGTGGTGGAGATTAGAAAGGGGAAGGGAGATTTATCAACATCTCTGGGAAAGAAGATGTGGTAAGAAAAAGTGTATTTTGAAATTAACATTGCCTTGATACTTTTTTTGTGTGTGTGGTACTGGGGATCGAACCCAGGGGCATTCTACCTCTGAGCTACACCCCCAGCCCTATGTTTTTATTCTTTATTTTGAAACAGGGTCTCACTCAGTTGCAGAGGGCCTCACTAAATATCTGAGGCTGGCCGCAAACCCAGATCCTCCGATCTCAGCCTCCCAAGTACTGGGATTACAAGCGTGCGCCACCACACCCGGCTTGCCATGATACTTTTATGAAACCATATAATTTAATTGAAAACATAGAATTAAAGAATGGAGGGTTTTTTTTTAATCATAAGAGGACATGAAGATGGAGAAACATTGCTTTAGACACTCGTTGAAACTGTATCACATTATCTGCTTTTCTGAAAACTCAGGCTGAACTGTTAAATGCATGTATTGCCAGGTCTTTTTCTCTAGTTATAACTTTTTTTCCTTTCTTTTTTTTTTTGGTACTGGGGATTGAACCCAGAGGCATTCTACCTCCAAGTTATACCCCCAGCCTGATTTTATTTATTTCTTATTTGGAAATAGGGTCTCACTAAGTTGCGGAGGGCCTTGCTAAGTTGCCGAGGCTGGCTTCGAACCTGTGGATCCTCCTGTCTTAGCCTCGCAAGTACTGGGATTACAAGTGTGCGCCACCACGCCCAGCTAATTTTTAAAAAGTGTCCTTGGATTGTTTTTTAAACTTTTGTAACCATTCTCTTAATTTCTGTTCTGCTTTAAACTTTTTTTTTTGTAGAACTTTAAGTAGTAAAAACTGTTTATGTCCTGAATTTTCATTACAGAGAATACAATATTTTTTATGTAAAGTAGACTTGTCCTGGTTTATAACAGTGTTAAATATAGAATATTTCAAATTAAAAAACAGTAGTTCTTTTGGGTAAAATGATCTGATTTCAGGTAAACTTATATATATATTGTTATAAAGAGTAACATGACTTTATAATTTTGTCTCAGGCTTGAGATAGAACCTTGGTTTTGTTCTAAATCAGTTATGATCTTACATTACTGTTCACAGGTGGAAAAGAGATAGCAGTGGGAATAAAATCACCCACCCTGTTTCTGGGAAACACATCTTACAGTTTGTTGCAATAAAAAGGAAAGACTGTGGAGAGTGGGCAATTCCAGGGGTGAGCATTACAATGAAATCAAGTCAATGTCTAAGTTCTTTCTTGTTGCTTTATTTATGACAGGTTATTGTGTGTGGATCTTTACTACTCCATTTTGCCTCAGTTTCTCCCTGTTTCAATTATCTTCCATCACTACAATGAAGTGCCATTGGCAGTAACAAGTATAGGGTAATACAAGGTTGTTAGAGTCTGAGTCTAGTTCTAACTTCTTTGGGGGGAAAATGGGTTTTGGAGTTAGATGTAGGCTTGTGTTCTGGCCTTTCCCCTTGCAGTAGCAGCTGGGTGATATGTAGGCCTTTAAAATAAATGTAATCATACCTACCTCCCAAGTTTGCTTTTGCTAGCCTATCAATAGCTGATATATAGTTGACACTTACTAATGTGAGGTCCCATCTCAACCACTATTCTGAGCCCCAGGTAATGTTTTTATCATTATTTGTTGAATTCTGATTACTTTAGACATAATAAAAAGAATAGTATTTATTACTTACTCTTCCTTATGGTTTAAAGAACTTCCATAATATCAGAAAGAGTATACTTTTGTTGGCCTTTAGTTTGAATATATGCCAACAAGATATTTGAAGTGATCTTTTAAAATATATATAATATATATGGTAGAAGGTTTTATATTTTATGCCTTATTGTGAAATGAAGATAGTTTGATGTGAGGATGATTTTTTAGAAATAGACTGCTATCTGCAAAAATATTTTTTGTAGGTTAAAAATAGAATGGACTTAAAGATCTTAGCTGACTAATAAAAGCTTAGATCAGTTACTATAATCCAAATTATCAGACTTCAGTCATCTAAGTATAATAACATTAAAATGGTTCGTTTTATCATAGGATCTTATATTTTTGTTGTCATTTGACATTCTGATCAATAAGGCACCTGTTGTCTTTTCTATAATTTTGAGAGTTATTCATCTATTTAATGTAATCTGAGCATCTTCCTTTTATTGGCTTATGTATATGTATATTTTTTTGGTACTGGGGATGGAACCCAGAGGCATTCTACCTCCAAGTTATACCCCCAACCCAATTTCATTTCTTATTTGGAAACAGGGTCTCACCATATTGCAGAGGGCCTTGTTAAGTTGCCGAGTCTGGCTTCGAATCTGTGATCCTCCTGTCTCAACCTTTCAAGTACTGGGATTACAAGTGTGCGTCACCACGCCCGGCTTATTGGCTAACATTTTATACATTGAGGATACAAGAGAACAACATAAACAAACATCCCTGTCTTCTGATGCTCACATTCCAGTGGGAGAGACAGATAATATAAGATAAATAAGTTAAATATAGTTTTTGCTAGAAGAATAAAAGTATTAAGGAAAAACTAAAGCAAGATAGGAGACTAGGAAGTATTTGAAAATATGCAGTTTTAGATAGTGCAGTTAGAGAAGACATCCTTGAGCAGGTAACATTTGGGTAAAGATCTGAAGGAAGTGAATGAGTAAACCCTGTGAACATCTGAAGGAAACCCCTTGGACAAAGGTAGTACAGGTGCAGAGGCCTGGTATTTTCTGGGAACATCTAGGATATCAGTGTGGCTGGAATGGAAAAAGAACGGGGGAAGAATCAATTTGCTGTATTCTTTCTTGCCCCAGATTTTCTTTCCTTAATTTGAGTTTGGAAAGTACCAGGAAGTGAATTTGATTGGCTCAGTTTGCCATAGGCTAACTTTGGACCGATCATTGTGGCCAGATATATGAGGAACATTTATTGGCTGCTTCTACAAGAAACAAATGGCTTAGAAAATTGCTTATCACAGAGGAATGGGGACCACTATTGTGGGCAGATAGAATAATAAATGTCCACTGTATCTCACAGTAAGTATTTGTTGAATGAATCAAAACATATTTCTCTCTCTCTCTCTCTCTCTTTTAAATTTGACACTTAGGGGATGGTAGATCCAGGAGAGAAGATCAGTGCCACACTGAAAAGAGAATTTGGTGAGGAAGCTCTCAACTCCTTACAGAAATCCAGTGCTGAAAAGAGAGAAATAGAGCAACAGTTGCACAAGCTCTTCAGCCAAGAACATCTAGTGGTAAGAAATGGTTCTAGCCGGGCATGGTGGCGCACACCTGTAATCCCAGTACTTGGGGGCTGAGACAGGAGGGTCACAAGCGCAAGGACAGCCTCAGCAAGTAGTGAGACTCATCAGCCTAGCGAGACCCTGTTTCAAAATAAAGATAAAAAATAGGGCTGGGACTGTAGCTTTTTAGTTCTGTGGGTTAATGAAAAAATTACTAAGAGTTTACCTGGAAATCTGGTAGAAACTTTTCTAAATAAAGTACACTTCTTATATATTTGAAATATATATTCATGAAAACAAGTTGTAAATCTTCACTGTAAATGATTTCTATCACATCATTTATTTCTTTTTCCTCTTAGTTTTTCTTTAGACTGGGTGTGAGCTTATGTGATGAATAAGCTCTAACAGAAAGCCTTTTTTTTGGCATGAGTGCAAAAGGGCAGCTCTCTCTGAAAAGCCATTTACATTTTAGATTGTTATATAGAGTTTTTCTGGTTGATAATCCCTTAAGTCTAATGTTTATTTTGTCAGTATACTCTGTATTTTAACAAAATACTTTAGGAGGTATATGTGCACTAGTAATAAGATTTTTTTCATTTCAATTGCTTTTTCTTTCCAGAATTAGAATTTCTTATTTTTTTCTCTGTTGCCCACATTTTCCAGGTCACATTTGTGTCAGATGACTAGATCCAAATCTTTTCATGTATTAATAGCATAAATATCAATCTTTAGTTTTATTTCTAGAGCTCCTTTAACTAGAAAAATCTATGAAATTATAAGCACAGGAATTGCTAAAACAGAAACATGCTTAAATCATGGAACCTTTAAAAAAATTATATGGTCCAAATCTGACTATTCTCAAAAAAAAAATTTATTTTTTTTCTGGAGCTGGGGATTGAACCCAGGGCCTCCACAAGCTAAGCATACCCACTACCACCGAGCTATATCCTAGCCCCTCTTGCATTTTGAAATTAGACTCTGAGGTGTTGAGGATTTTGTGAATATTTTTTTCTTTTTCTCTTTTCTTTTTTCCTTTGTGGTACTGGGGATTGAATCTAGAGGCATTCTACCTCTGAGCTATACCCCCAGCCCTATTTTATTTTATTTTTGTTGTGGTACTGGGAATGGAACCCAGGGGCATTCTACCTCCAAGCTACACTCCCAGCCCTATTTTTTTTTTCTTTATTTTGAAACAGGGTCTCACTAAGTTGTGGAGAGCCTCACTAAGTAGCTGAGGCTGGCCATGAACCTGCGATCCTCCTGTCTCAGCTTCCCATGTACTGGGATTACAAGCGTGCGCCACCATGCCCAGCTTTTTGGTTTTTGAATCAGGGTCTCACCAGGTTGCTGAAGAGTCTCACTAAGTTGCTGAGGCTGGTCTCAAACCTATGATACTCCTCAAGGGTTTTGTGAAGTCTAAAGCTGCCTCAAAAGAGAATATTGCCTCCTGATAAATTTTAAACAACTGTAAAGAAGCTACATTAAAGATTTTATGATATTTACATTTCTTCCTTTTCAAAAATTTTGGTAAGAAAACAAAAAAATTTACTATGTTAATTTTTAAGAATACAGTTCAGTAGTGTTAAGTATGTTCATACTGTGCAACAGGATATTTACATTTCTGAATCTAGTGAAAATAATATGCTTTTGTTCTCCCTATTCTTACTTCACCCTAGTCTTTTTTTTATCTGCGTCCTTTTAAAAATAGATATATAAGGGATATGTTGATGATCCTCGAAACACAGATAACGCATGGATGGAGACGGAAGCTGTGAACTACCATGATGAAACAGGTAATTTTATGCTTATATTTATTAAACTGACTGGAATTGGAGGATCAATATAAGCCAAACAGCCTGCTAGGGCACAATTATATTTGGACTATTTTACCATTTTAAGCCAATTAACTACTGATTTTAGCATTGTATTTTTTATTAAAGCAAAGTTGTTGGTAGTAAAGGAATAAGTAGAATGAAGCCTCAAAAGTGTTATCACTAGTGACTAAAATTTCTTTTATCCATTGGTAGCATATGAAATTAAGGTTTAATTTATAGGCTAAAATAGTGTGATTTTTAGTTTTCATATTACTTATATATATGATTCTATTTGTGTAAAACAAAAGCAACTGGGAATTTGGGTGGGAAAGTATGGCAGTGATAAAGGAAATACAGTTTATATTTGTCTTACTATTTGAAATTTTTATAATAAACATGCAGTATGAAAGCACAAAAGAATAACAAAAAGGTTCCAAGTACTGAAAACATTTAAAATGAATGTTTGTTTTGTGGTCTGTGAATTTTAGAATTTATTGGGGGGAGTCAAATCTGTTATTACACGAGAGGGGAAATCAGCTATCTTTTTTTGTGTGTGTGTGGTACTAGAGATTGAAACCAAGGGTACTTTGCCACTGAGCTACACCCTAGTCCTTTTTATTTTGAGATAGGGTCTAGCTAAATTGCTGAGGCTGGCCTCAAACTTGTGATCCTCCCTGCTTCATGCTCTGGAGTAGCTGGTATTGTAGGAGCGGGCGCCCCTATGGCTGGTGAAATCAGGTATCTTAAAAATTAATTATTATCTTTAATTTGCCCATTGAATGGCTTCTCTTGAAACACTGCAAAAGTGGTTGATGTTTTAAGTATTTGTTACTAATCTGTAGCATGAAGAAGTGAGGGCGTCTTCCCTGAGAACCGAATGTTCAATTCATGGCTCTTTCCTGAGCTGTGCAACCTTTTGTAAATCACTTGTCCTCTTGGACTCAGTTTATTCACTTATCAAATGGGCTAGAATTAAAGGATCTGCCTCTCTTCTGTGCTTTTGCTTGTTGAACTTGTGGGAATCTCCCAGCGATATTTCCATCTTTCTATACAACTATTCTAAGATATCAAGAATTCATCCTAGTATTGAGAACTTAGAAGAAATATGCAGATGTGACTTAGAATCAGGTTTATACAACTTAAGTACTGACAAGCTTGTTATTTATTTTGGGGGTTACAAAAAATAATTGATCCTTCCAAGGTTGATTATATATTTTATAGACTGTTCAGTGTTTCACCCCACCTTCTTTCTCCCTTTAAATTAAAAATAATTCAGTCCTGGCATATCTGAGTTTGTGTCTTCAGACTGTGTTTTTGACCTTCTAGCATACCTTGTAATGTATTTGAAAGCTGGATATGGTTTATGTGGTAAAAGGAATTAAAGGAAATAGGCTTTGAGTGTGAGGTTTATGTTTTATCTGGCTAGGAGTTGGGCTGGATTTGTTGTTTGCTATAGCTATAGGAGTCAGACTATAATTTTCTCTAGTGTCCTTGTTTTTATCTACCGTGTTACCTTTGGGTTTCTCAAGAGACTTCTTAATAAGGTCTGAGATATGCCCTTTCGTCATATCCCCTGGTACAGTAAGTTTTGGGGATAAGGGAGTCGTAGGAGAATCCTGTGATTGGGTCTCAGTCTTGAATAACCTGTGCCTCCCTGGATTGCAGCCTCCACAGGTACGTCCCAGCTTCTTTCCTCTTTCTCCCATCCTTAGGAAGACAGGAAGGCCAGAGGGGCCTGGAATTGGTATTTCAATTCCCTCAGGTTGGTTAGGCCTTGGTAAAATAATTTTCTATGCGGGCATATTTTAAAATGCTTACTTTCCTCCTCTCAGCCTACTGAAAGCCAGAGGGGATTTTCCTCCAGAGAGAGGGAAGCAGTGTGTCCTGTGGCCTCATTTCTTTGGTGGATCTAAGAAGAATTGTTAATTTTCATTCAGCTTTTTTCTTGTGAGGATGGAAGTGATGACTCCTGAACTCCAAACATCAGAACATTTCTCTTTAAAGTTTTTATAATTTTGTTTTGTATAATTTATTAAGTGACCAGAGGGGCGAGTAAAAAACCTTTCAGACATTATTAGTTCTGAAAAAACACATGGTGTTAGAGGAAGTTGTTACTTAGATAATCTGGTACTTGAGTTTAACTTTTGGTTCCAGGCTCTCTTTTTAATGGCTTCTCTGATGAGGGTTGGATGTTAACTATAACATCCAGTGAGGGTGCACATTGAGCTATGGTTTTAGCACTGGAGTTTAGAAACCTGTATGTGAAAATATTTGATTTGTTCTTTTAGGCAGTAGCTTTATTATCTCATTATAAAGGTAATTATTACACAGGTAAATGTAATTAGAAGTTACTTAGAAAATAGATGATTTAAGGAAGAACGCCTGCCGGGCGTGGTGGCGCACGCTTGTAATCCCAGTACTTGGGAGGCTGAGACCAGAGGATCTGGGTTTGTAGCTAGCCTCAGCTACTTAGTGAGGCCCTCGGCAACTTAGTGAGACCCTGTTTCAAAGTACAGAATAAAAAATTGGGCTGGGGGTGTAGCTGGGAGGTAGAAGGCCCCTGAGTTCAGACCCCAGTACTGCAAAAAAAAAAAAAAAAATTAAAAAAATAAAGAAGAAAGCCTTCAACAGGTTTGTCTCTATTTCCTTTGGAGAAATCCTTCAAAGTGGAATTGCTGAGTTGTTGTTATATCTTCATCAATGCCTAGTACAGAGTCTGGTATACAAGATGCACTCTGATATCTATCTAATAAATGCTAATTGAAGAGCATTTCCTTTCTAAAAGCATCTGATGAACACTGCCACATTGTCCTATAGAAATATGCCATTTACATTCTTAACAGTGATGGAGAGCACTTGTTTTTTATTTTTAATAATTTTAACCAAAATATACAACATTATGGTTTCTGGTTTGGTTTCATGCTTAGAAAAGTCTACTTACCTTTTGTCACCAATTTCTTGTGTGTTTTTTTTAACATTTAAGTCTTTAATCCCGCTGAAATTTATTTTGATAATAAGATTTCATACTCATTTAACATGATTTCTCATTTAACATGATACTCATTTAATATGAAGAGAAAAGCTTTCTTATTGGTGCCTCTACCTAAAATTTAGGAATTTATTTAAAATTTGGGTATTTTAGTTTTTAATTCAGTTGGCTACCTAATACGATGATGATTTAAGATTATTTTAGTAAGAGTATTTGAAGATATAGTTATGTTGAAAAAGATGAAAAAATGGATTGCTTTTTTTATGGTGCTTTGCTTCTTGGTGACCAGGTGAGATCATGGACAATCTTGCCCTGGAAGCTGGAGATGACGCTGGAAAAGTGAAATGGGTGGACATCAGTGATAAACTCAAGCTTTATGCCAGCCATTCTCAGTTCATCAAGCTTGTGACAGAGAAACGAGACGCGCACTGGAGTGAGGACTCTGAAACTGACTGCCATGGGTCATAGCTTGTGGTCTGCGTGCAAGCCAGAGGCCAGCCAGCAAGGAGCAGACGCTGGGAAGAAGGCAGCGGCACAGCACTCACACTGTAACAGGGCAGGGTAGGTCGCTTGGAAATTGTTTTATTCACTCCAGAATGCTTGGAATTCCAGAATAAAATGAGTAAATATGATAAAATAGAACACAGAACTTTCAGCTTTCTTGTCAAAAGGATTAGAAATAGTTATATTTTATATGTATTCTATTAAAGCATGGCTTAAACCAAATTTAAATAACTGACACTCTTTGAAGAAATGTAATTAGAATAAAAATAAATTAATGATTGGCTGTAACTTCTGCTTTCTACTAGTTCTTGTGTGTTAGTTCTTTCCCTCTCACTAATCTTCTTAGTCCTGAAGGTTGTTCCTGCCATATCAGACTCCATTTTGAGGAGTTCCACCGTTGGATGTATAATGTCTAATTTGATTTTTCTTTAAGTTATTTGCTTTACACTTTTGCTGTATATGATCTTGTTGAAACTGATTTCAAAAGTGGAAACTTTTTGTATTGATTTTGAGTCATCCGTCTTATGAGGAAATTTCAGTTATTTTACTCAATAAAGGCCAATATAAACATAAAAGCTCATAGTCTCATTTTCAGAAATTCTGAATTTAAAAAAATATGTACAGGCAGCCAGGCGTGGTGGTGCACACTTGTAATCCCAGTACTTGGGAGGCTGAGATCGGAGGATCGCAGGTTCAAGGGTGGCTTTAGCTACTTAGCCAGACCCTCAGCAACTTAGTGAGACCTATTTCAAAGTAAAAAATAAATAAAAAGGACTGGGGGTATGTATGGCTCAGAGGTAGAATGCTCCTGGGTTTAATCCCCAGTACCAAATTAAAAAAAATTCAGGAAATTAGTGATTTATGGAGATTTCACTCTACAGTATTATATATCATAAGTCAATTACAAATAGATGTAGAAAGGAATTGAAATCAGGCAGGAGCAGAGGGGGTCATTGTGAGTTAGAGCGCTTTTTGTTAGGAAGGGAATGTTAATGCTTGAAGTAGGTTTTTGAAAGATGCATGTCTAATATAAATCATAAGGAACGCAGAGAGTTGGTGTCCTAGGTTTCTTGGAAGAAAAGACGAGGAAAGAAAAGTAACACTACCTTGTCCCAGTGGACAAGTATATCACATTCTGGCTAAGGATATCTGTTGGAAAGTCCCATTGTTTTAACTCTGTCAGTATGAAATATGGGCTAAATCCTTCTTCCTTCCAGTTGGACTATAGATAAGACATCTAAAGAAAAGGAGGTTTAGGGAAAGGGTCATGGTAGTTTTCCTTTCTTCAGATGTTTGAAAAAGATGTTAGACTTACTCTGTAGCTAGAGAGCAGAACTAAGATTAAGGTACTACAAAAGTGGTTTTTGTTTGTTTGTTTTGATATTTGTTGATTTGATGTCAAAACTTTTTTTGGTGGTAAACCTGAACTGAACTGAGAGGTGGCTTTTTTGCCCTTAGTGTAACTAAGTTTTGCTTAGAATATTGGAATATTTGACCCCTCTGGAAGAGTTATATTATGAGGCTTATGTGTGATACTAATCTTTTTGTGTGAGTGTGGTACTGGGGATTGAACGCATGGGCATTCTACCTCTGAGCTGCACCCCCAGCCCTATTTTATTTTTTATTTTGAAACAGAGTCTAAGTTGCTGAGGATCTCACTTAGTTGCTGAGGCTGACCTCAAGCCCACGATGTGCCTGACTTGATAATAATCTTTTAAAATCCAAAAAATCTTGGTGGCAGTGGTATGTCACGAGGGACTTATACTTGATGAGGGTGATGTGCTCATTGAGTGAGAGGCTGGGCCTCCTCCCAGCATGAAGGAGCTGATTTCTGCTTTTACTGTTTGGCTGCAAGAAATTGCTTCTTCCTGGCACTGACTAGAAATCTTCAAAATTGAAACTACTTATAAAAGCTCTCAAGAGCTGGGCGTGGTAGTGCACGCTTGTAATCCCAGTACTTGGGAGGCTGAGACAGGAGGATCCAGGTTCATGGCCAGCCTCAGCTACTTAGTAAGGCCCTCCGCAAGTTAGTGAGACCCTGTTTCAAAATAAAGAATTAAGGCCAGGCGTGGTGGCGCACGCTTGTAATCCCAGTACTTGGGAGGCTGAGACAGGAGGATCCAGGTTCATTGCCAGCCTCAGCTACTTAGTGAGGCCCTCTGCAAGTTAGTGAGACCCTGTTTCAAAATAAAGA
>PVJS01005899.1:0-43816 GCA_004027185.1 Glis glis
CCAGCCTCAGCAACTTAGTGAGATCCTGTTTCAAAATAAAAAGTAAAATAGGGCTGGAGGTGTAGCTCAGAGTTAGAATGCCCCTGAGTTCAATCCCAGTAACACACACACACACACACACACACACACACACACACACACACAAAAGTAAAAATATAAATGGGAAGCCTCAGTGTATTGTTGATCACTTGGGGCAGGAGGCATGGAGTGCTCTACCAGGCTGAGGCTGTTCTCTATGCAGTGCATGGACACCAGGTGAAGATTGGGAGACAATCTTCTCTATTGCCCACATTCAGAAATCGTGGCTAAATTAATTTGTGCTTCTTAAAAAGAACAGAAAGAATAATATGTAAGTAAATGGATTTGGTTTTCTTCAACATATATTTCATGCAATGTTTACTCGTCCCTCCCCTCTGACTCTGTGTCTGGCGTATTGTACCCATGCAACACCATTCTTTACACACTGAGTGGTTCACATGCATGAACTAAATGACAAGGGTGGACAAAGCATTTGGGTCCATGATATCTTCAAACTGTATCAAATGTGTACATATAAAGTTTTCTGGAATCACTTCCAGACCAAGAGATCATACAATAATTTTTTAAATCACATATATCTATGTGGTTAAAAAAAGAAAGAGCTAAACATCAAACCCATCACCAGCATACTTAGAACATTCTTAAGTTTATTTACTATAGTAACTTTATACCAAGATTTCCTTAGACAAAGCTGCCTCTGGATTCTTCTTCCCTTTGTTCATAAACCAAATATCCAAAGGCTGTCTTGTACATTATCTTACTCCATTTTTCTCTAAGTCATTCCCTTTAGAATAAAACAAAAATGCAGTGGAAATAAAGGTGGGAAATGGGGAATTATCACCCTATTTCCCAGTGCAATTTGGGCTGCTTGGTCATCTTGATATGATGGCTGGTCACCATGATTTTAATCTCCTTGTGAAGGGTTCAGAGGTTGAAAGGGGGAAGACACCTGTGAGGAGGATGTTCTTTCACGTCATGATACGTGCAGTGAGATAAACATGTTTCATCTTTTAGAAAATCAGAAGGAAGACCCTCCACCAGCCACTTCTTGTAGGAAATGATGCAGACTAGCATGAGGGACTAAAATAAGAACAGTAGCCTTCTTGTGTAAGAGGGTGTTCTTTTCTTAAGTATCTTGATTTTCCACCTCAGGGACTTAGAATAAGCATGATCAATACTGGAGGCCCTTCATGTTTGTTGAATTTAACTCAATTGTTATAGATTCTACTTTTTTCATAAGTGTTAGTGAGAAATGAAACACTACACCATATTTAGGCTATTGCTCTCCAGGTGAATGTGAGTATTTTTCTCCCATATATTCCATTAAAGGAGGTTGAGGGGTTTTTGTCTGTCAGCTTTGGTTGGTTGGTTGGTTGGCTGGTTGGTTGGTTGGTTGGTTGGCTGGCTAGTTGGCTGGTTGCTGATTCTGGTTGATCATAGAAGAGTAAGAGAGAGAAAGTATCTTACAAATCATGAGTTTGAGGTCAGACAGAGCTAGTTTAAATCTTGATCCTTCACTTTACTAGCTACTCAACCTTGGGCAAGTTTTTTTATTTCTTCAAGTCTATTTTCTTACTTATATAATGGGACTTTAATCCCCACCAGCCAGGTATGCTAGGAGGTTTAGATGAGGCAATGCATAGAAGGTACCTACTTTGTATAATGACACGCCCATAGCAAGCATTAGGCATGTAGTTACTTTGTTTATTATTACCTCATAAGGGCAGTTAGGATTCAGCAAAATCATATGTATAAACATCTGCCATACACATCCACCCCTAATGTGGCTCTTGACATATAATAAGTGCTAGTGTTTATGTTCTATAAGAACACAATTTAATGCAGAATGAGCCATCTTCCTTACACAGCCCAGGAAGTTCCTTCCTGTGCCCATCCTGCTGGCCATGTTTCTATGTGCCGTTACAGCACACGTACAGAGCTATCTCAGGCATATCTACACCAAACACTTCATGAATCTCTCAACCTGAGTAAAATCTAAAGATGCTTCCCAATTGCCAGAAATCACAAGAAATAGAAAAAAGTCACCAAGATGTTCAGATCTCCACTAAGGATCCCAGTAAACATGCCCACACTTTGAGCTGTAAAAAGCACTAAATGACTAGGGTTGAAGATGCCAGCCATGAGCTATTCCAGTCCTGCTTGCATTTCCTGGCTGTACCTGGATGGGAAGTGTGCCGAAAGCAGATTTATCATCCATGCCATCCAAATAATTCTGGCCTGACTGCTCCCCTGTGTCACGTCCTCAAGGCTCTTCACATGACTCACCGCTCAGCTGGAAAGCAGGAAGCACTCCATTTGGGGGAGGAAGTCAAAAGGACGCCACGCCTCAGACAATACCCTTCCTACCCAAGCAGTGTTGTTATTATGCTCCTCTGCCAGGCAACACACAAACAGCACGTTTAATCACCATCAGAGGGGAAGCTCGGGCTGTGAGTTGACTCCAGCCGCTCTCAACAGGACATCATGTGCTGTGAGCAAGTTTCACCAACCCCACACCCAGGTGACTCCTGGTGGTCCCAAAGCACCAACCTCCAACCTGAAGGCACAGAGAACTAAGCCCCTCTCTGCGTGTTCTGGCATTTCTCCTGGAAGAGACACTCAGGGGCGTAGATGGGTGTAGGCAATGTGGATGTGTTTTGCACATATTTATGCAGGCATACATGTCCATACATGCGACTTTTTTTTTTTTTGCGGTACCGGGAATTGAACCCAGGGGCGTTCTACCTCCGCGCTAAACCCCCGGCCCTATTTTTTATACTTTATTTTGAAACCGGGTCTCACGAAGTTGCGGAGGGCCTCACTAAGTAGAGAGAGAGAGAGACAGGGAGAGAGAGAGAGAGAGAGCTGAGGTTGGCCGTGAACCTGGATCCTCCGGTCTCCGCCTCCCAAAGTACTGGGATTACAAGCGTGCGCCACCACGCCCGGCTACATGCGACATTTTTGACACTCAAAGGAAGCTACTGTGAAGATCTTTGTTGCCACGATTGCCTGCTATTTTTAATCAATTTGCATTTTTAAAAATCAACCTAAGTCTATACTAAGATGTGCCACCTTTTATGGAGTGAGAGTATATTTCCATTTCAATGAGTCAGGAATGACCTCATCTCCCACTTCTTTTCAGGAGGTCTGGAGCGGCCAGAAATATCATTCAAAGTTGTGGGAGGGTCAGGAAGAGTTGGGAAGAGTGATGCTCAATCTCATCCTCTTTTCAGCCCTAAACCCACATTTTGACTTGGAAACTTCAGAGGAATGAAATATTGGCTAGCCTCAGTTCTTTCGTGTCCTAGGTCCTCCACTGTCACACAATCTGAATTGGAAATGGATAATGACTAAGACATTTTTATGATTTAAAAACTGTGTATTTTTAGCAATTTGTAATTGTATATTTTTATTACCTATCAATAAGGATAAGAGATTTTATTATCACAAATATTAAGAATATATTCTAATTATTAATGTATATAAAACATATGTAACTTGTTAATAATTTCTATGTTTTATAAATATAAATCAATCCTGGGTAACATAACTTGATAATAAAACTTATATCATTTGATGAAATTCTTTCACCCAGTGATATCCATGTACTAGATACTTGGACCCTCTGCAGTCACACAAGCTATGTATTATTTTCACATTTTACAGATGAAAAAAATGGAGGCACAAACTTCTGGTCCATCACACAGCCAGGAAGCAATAAAATCTTATTTTGATCCAAGCCCATCAGATACCTAGACCATGTGCTTTCTATACCATGGATATCACCTGCTCTATATATTAAGAAATTTACATATTATAGGATATATTTGCAGCTTGCTGAGCAATTTAGAAGTAATGTTTTATAAAAATTGAAATCACTTCCACAACACACCGATAATCCAGAGCGCACTTAGACTCATCTCCTAATTGATCTGAACACAATTAAGTCCTGTGAGCCACCAAAATAAATGTGGCATTTGTTTTGCACATCAGCACTAGCAGAGGTCAGTGCTGTAGGGATGCACGACTCACTGCCTTAGGGTCTCTGTCCTCTTGCTTTAGACACCAACCTGAAGAGGCTGGCCATGTAGTTTCCCAGCATTTAGCAGAGAAAAAGCACTAAGAGAAGGGCGGGGATAGGGGGCTGTCTAGAGGCAGAAATACTGACTTGAATGAAAAGCGAGAGCTGGCAACTTGGAGCAGGGGGAACCAGAAAAACTGCAGGATTGTGTGATGTACTGGGCCATTTGCCGTGAGGCACAAGCTCCCACACAGCTCAGCAGCCTCCGAGGGCACCGGCTGACTGAAGCACAGGATAAGCACATAAGTTCGAAAGGATGACACAGGCACTATGTTACAGGAAAACAGAATTTTGCCTAAGAAAAAATGGGAAAAATAGAACATAAATTTATAAACATTTCTTCCAAAAATATTTTAATGTTTAAAGGAAAACTATTTCCCCTTATTGAAATGAAACCCAATCTTTGGAGCCTCTCTTGTCTCAAAGGGGTTAAAAGTTGTTTGTTTGGGTTCTTTGCTTTTTGCTTTTGTTTTTGTGGTATTGGGGATTGAACCCAGGGGCATTCTACCTCTGAGCTATATCCACAACCCTATTTTATTTGTTATTTAGAAATAGGGTCTCACTAACTTGCTGAGGGCCTCACTAAATTGCTGAGGTTGGCCTCAAACCCGTGATCCTTCTATCTCAGCCTCCCTAGTACTGGGATTACAGGCATGTGCCATGGCACCCAATTTTGTTTGGTTTCTTTTGAAATGAACGTTTCTGTGGGGGTCATTGGTGTTGACAGAGGCTTCAGAGCTTTTCCAAAAGCCTCACTAGCTCCGCTTTGCTGTTCACCAGCACCTTTAAACACCACAGTCCCACTAATCTGCAAATAAGTTTTCAATTAAGAGTAGTTCTCTACCTTTACAATTTGCACCTGATCTTAGCTCCTCCTCTCAGTCTTCCTCCCCTTCTTGAAGCTACCTCTGATATTTTCCACACCATTATATACAGATTTTCTAGGACCGTCACAGGGTGCTGCACTGAGCACCTGGGAACAGTCAGATCCAGCCATGAAGGTTGGATCTGCATCCTCGGTTCTTTAGCTTCAACCCTACAAGACAGTTCCACTAAAAGCATCTGATCTGTAAAGAGAATGAGAGACCATGTACCGAAATGCTAAGCCATTGATCAAGCCAAGAAAAACAGCATGCAATATAATTTAAAAATGCATTCTTCCCTTTAGTTTCCCCCAAACAGATAAGGATGAGTTATCGTGGGAACTGCATTTTGCAGCCAACAGATCCAGCAACCAACTAATTTAGGATTGGCTTCCTGAAGTAACATCTCCCCAGTAGCAAAAGGATAAAAATAACATTAAATAGATAAACTAAAATAATTTTCAGGAGAAGTGGTAGACAATAAAATGATTTTTTAAAAAGTTTTGCTTTATGGCACTATGTCCTCAGGGAGCTGTAACTGGGGCACAGTTCACAGGAGAGATGAGAGGGGGAAAATTAATGAGTGAGATGCAAGAAGAAAACCATAAAGCAAATCAGGAATGCCCAGTCACAAAATACATCTTGAACAAACACTTCAAAAGGATATGTTAATACACATGGCAAAAGGTGCATGTTTCTTTAATTTATAAAAGGCTCTTATGACCTTATAAACTGTAGATATAACCCACTAGAGTACTAGATGAAGGATATGAACTAGTCATTTACAGATAAGAAATAGAACCACCAGGAAATATTTTTAAAAATGTCTAACCTCTTAAAATAATAGCAGATTAAGTTCGATTAAGGAATTAAATATAATAAAGATTAATAATTATAAGCCTGGCATGGTGGCGCATGCCTGTAATCCCAGTACTTGGGAAGCTGAGCCAGGACGATCACAGGTTTGAAAACAGCCTCAGCAATATAGTAAGACTCTCAGCAACCTAGTGAGATCCTGTTTCAAAACAAAAAATTAAATTGGGTTGGGGATGTAGCTCGGAGGTAGAACACCCTTGGATTCAATCCCCAGTACTGTACATGCGTGAGCACACATACATACACACACACACACACACACAGATTAATAATTACAGAGATTGCCTTTTTTCTTCCTGGCAAATTTTTCAAAGTTTGAAATTACCCGTGTTGAAGAACTGACAAAACAAGTTTACTTACATACTGGGGGAGTACAATTAGAAAATATTTCTCAAATTTCAAATCTCACATAATGTCCACAAAATTCCACAGGTAAGAACTTACTCCATAAAAGTATGTCAAAATACATATATAAGAATGTCTCAGCCAGGTGTGGTGGCGCACACTTGTAATCCCAGTACTTTGGAGGCTGAGACCGGAAGATTGCAGGTTTGCAGCCAGCCTCAGCTACTTAGTGAGGTGAGGCCCTCCGCAACTTAGTGAGACCCTGTTTCAAAATAACGAATAAAAAATAGGGCCGGAGGTGTAGCTCGGAGGTAGAACGCCCCTGGGTTCAATCTCCAGTACCGCAAAAAAGAAAAAAAGTATGTCCCTTGCACCACTGTTTATAAGAACAAAACCCAATATAACTATCCACTGAAAGAGGTTCATCCAATAGATAACTCTGTAGCATAATGTGACTAATCTGTATGAATTCAGACAGAAGATCTTCCTTCCTTCCTCCCTCCCTCCCTCCCTTCCTTCCTTGGAATTGAACCCAGGGGCATTCTACCTCTGCGCTACACCCCCAGCCCTATTTTAATTTTTATTTTGAAACAGGGTCTCACTAAGTTGCTGAGGGCCTCGCTAAACTGCTGAGGCTGGCCTCGAACCTGTGATCCTCCTGTCTCAGCCTCCCAAGTACTGAGATTATAGGCGTGCAGCATCATACCCAGTCAGGATTTTCTCTGATATATACTACATGGAAAAAAGCAGACCATATGACTCATGTAATCCCATTTATGGGAGGCTCAAATGTTTTTAATGCACGTACCATTATACAGGCATTGCTCCTAACAAATCACCCTAAAACTTAGTAGCTTAAAACAAGGATTTGTTGTATCTTACAATTCTGCAGACTTGGGGAGAGTTGTGTTGGTAACACCTGGACTCACTCTGGTGGCTGCAGTGAGCTGGGGGACTGGTTAGGGCTGGATGGACTTACTTCTGTGGGGTTTCAACTGAAATGGCTGGAATGTCTGGAACGGATGCATGGTTCTCACCTCGGGTGTCTTCGTACAGTGGAGACAGCTCTCTCAAGGGCCAGAAGTGAAAGCCACAGGGTCTGTGTGGGCCACTACTTGAAGCCAGACAGCCACTCCCATAGAATTCTACTGGTCAAAGCATGTCCAGGGCCAGACTGGATTCAAGAGGAGGAAAACAGACTATACCTTCTGATTGGAAAAGTGCAGGGAATTTGTGGTCATATTTAATCTACCACTACATGTATCTATATACCTACACATACATCTACATATCTACATCTGTGTTGATCTTTAAGTCTCTGAAATGCTAATAAAGAAACTATTAAAATAACCTCCCTCTGGGGAGAGGAGCTGGCAAAGTGAGTGGGGGCGGGAAATGGAGGCACTTGCTTGTCATTTCATGCAGTTCTGTGCGCGGGCCTGGCCTCCCGGGTGTGAGACGTCCACAGCTGCCTGGGGTCCTACGTGCAGGAGGGACCCATGTGCTCAGATGACTACTCCACGCTCACCAGCTTGAAATCCTTAATAATTTTATTTTTGAATGTTGAAGTTGAGCGGCACCGTGGACCATGCACGGGGGGGACACACACAAGTGTGTGTCCATCATTCACTGCTTCCCATCTTGCACATAGCACTTGCAGGGCCCCACAGGGCCCAGGATTCCAGTAGACTAGTGAGACATGACTCAAAGCCAGTGCAAAGTAAACTCGCTGCATCTTCCATGAGTGAAGCCAGGCACAGCCAGCCCCAGAGGCCCCATTTTCCTGTTCTAACCTGAATTTGCTTTGAACACAGAAAGAGCGCAATGGTATTGGCAGAGGAGCGCCATCAGATCCTTTATCATGTTACTGCCATGCACTAGCCAAGCACTTACGTTGAAAATAATGACATCAAGCAAAAGGACAGATAGGGCGACCCAGGGCTCTCTTTCCTTTCAGTTCTTCCTTACTCATCAGTCAGCTGGAGATAAAGTGTTGGTGTGCCTCAAGAAGTAAAATATAAACAGTTGAATCAGTTTTATGCCTGGCTTTCACTGTCTTGATAAGAGTAAAATACATATGCATGGACGAACTAAGAAATATAAAGAGGTAATTTCAGGGATTCTGCATAGAAGTTATATTTGCATTTAAAACTGGCATTGTACCATTGAAAGATAAATAGTAAATTTATGCTAATCATTTAAATTTTTAATTTTTCCTTGCTTAGAATAACATTAAGTAGCAAATAAAGAACAAAATGACAAGTTGAGATAG
Source organism: Glis glis (assembly GCA_004027185.1). NCBI lineage: Eukaryota > Metazoa > Chordata > Mammalia > Rodentia > Gliridae > Glis > Glis glis. Next base: position 8,477 of record PVJS01005899.1, read on the forward strand.
AGAACACAGAGGAGAGGAAAAAGCTTTAAATTTTAGTACCATCAGTGACACCTTTTTTACTCTGGGGAAAACAAAGGACCACCGTATTTTTATTTTGCACTGGGTCCCTGCAAATTATGCATTCAGTCTTGTCTGTACTATCTGAATTTTGTATGTATATATCCTAATACTGTATATTAAAATAGTTTTCCTTTTATACCATCCCTCTTACTCCCTTTATGAGCTTTATGCTATCCTTAATTCAAATCATCATAAATCTGTTTTTTAAAAAAATAATAACAATAAGATCCAGGGAACTAGCAATCGAAAGAAAATAAGCACCCAAATGAAGGAACATTTTTAATCAACAAAGGCAAGATTTCATACTATTATTCCTGTTCTCTTTTCCCTTTGTGGGCCAACACTCTCCCTGATTTATAGCACTGGAACCATCGTCAGCACAATTAAATTAAGCAAAAATATGCCAGATTTTAAAACCCAAACTCAATTTTATGAACTCAAATCATGACAGCTTCACCATCGACATAAATATTTATACTCTCAAGGGCCATGGATGCAAGATCATCTACACCGAAAGGGTGTCTGCATTGATTGGTACATATACATCAACTTGGGAATTATAGATGCTCTGTAGAGGTTATTTACAGGGGCAACTTCTCAGAAAATTAATGCAAAAAGGATCGTTCATGTTGCATTTACTAGCACCGTGTTGACGTGATATCCCATAGCTACAATGACTGTTAAAACTAGAGGAGGTATTATTTTTATATTTACCTCCTCTAACATTACTAACCACATGTATTACTTTGAATTTTCAACAAATGCATTAGTTCTTGAAGCCCACAAATTAAAATTGATTATTCTTCAATGACTCTTACATGCTTGGTTCAGATTTTCTATTTGAAACATTGTCACATTTTGCAATAATGTTCTTAAATTCAGAACATCAGATAATGTTGATATGATGCTCTAGTTGTTAGGGTTTAGTAAAACAGTAAACCAAAAGGAGCAAGTAAACCAAAACCCTGCAAGTATGCTAGAGTCGATTCAGATGAAGATTATGACTCAAAATCTCATAAGAGTGGTTACATTTTTTAAACTTTTTTTTCCTTTCCAAGAGATTGAGAAGACAAGTCAAATATAAGTTTTAGAAGTCTCATGCAATCAAAGAGAATATTCAGCATAAAATATTGTACAGAAGAAGCCAGTGACTATGGATTGCTTCAGGCAAGGGGGAAATGGTAGTTGGGGCAGGAGAGGATGAAAAGCTTACTCTTCTTTTTTTTGGTACTGGGAATTGAACCCAGGGGCATTCTGCTTCTGAGCTACACCTCCAGCCCTTTTTTTATTTTGAAACAGGAACTCACTAAGTTGCTGAGGCTGGCCTTGAACCTGCAATTCTTCTGTTCCAACCTCCCAAGTACAGGGATTATAGGCATGCACCACCATGCCTGGCTAAGCATTCTTTTCATTATATACTCCGTTGTATGATTGGAATTTTGTACCAAATGCATGTATTACCTAGTTAAATGATTTCTTTAAAATAAAACTGAAGAGAATTCTCACTTTGCATGATGGGCTGTGCTCTGGCTAATTTCTTTGAGTACCATGTCTGAAGTTCTCCTATGAGCTTTACTGACATTATTGAATATAGAAGTTTGGGGGAGGGGTAATAGGGAGGTAAGAAACTGAGAATACAAAACCATGCTTCCATGAAAACATCTTATTATAGTTGTCATTTTGGAACTGGGTACAAAATGCCTAACTGAGCTCAACCACTTTGTGTGGCAATGAATCCATAAATTAGAAATAGTTACTTTAAAATGGGCATTGGTAAAACCTCTTTCTACAAAGTATTTGTTTTGATCCCTGGAAGTTCACATTTTTCCCTAATGATTTATTTTTCACTACAAAAAGAGTTTTGAGATACCAATGTCAAAGCCTTAAAGCCTCATGACAATTATTTTTCTATTTCCACTCCCTCACTCAGAAATTCTATAATGATGTGTTAAACCAAGAGCAAATTTCCTGTACTCTCCCACATGAAGAGAGAACAGGCTACCCAATCTGGTCTATATCCTTTTGAATCTATAGAAAATGATTCTTAATCTTTTGGGGTTAACAGACACCTATCGGATTAAAAGCTATGGACCCTCTTTTTAGAGAAATGTGCACACATATAAAAGACTACAAAGGTTAAGTAGCCAGTACAGGAACTCCCCAGCGTCATGAATCCCAGATTAAAAATGCCTGTTGCAAACTGGTGCTCTTTTCTGACACTCCACATAGCCCTGCCTGCCAACAGACTAAATGAGTTATTGTATTTCTAAAAGACAAAAAGCTAACATTTGAGTCTAATCCTAAATACTTCCTAAACAAGCTAAAATCTCTTTTCATTCCAAAAGTTCCCATAACTGAATTCTGGATAATTAAACCATATTCTTCAGACTAAGCTGATAGTAACTTACTGTTAAAGAGTTAACAGATGTAAGAAGATAAGATGGCTTCTGGCACTTGGTTGGTTGTCAATCAAATCCACCTATTATCATTAGTTATTTATTATTCACACAGAGAACCACCGTGCAAAGGTAAAATCTATATGACCACAATGCTCTTTACTCATATCTGGCCTTTGGAGAGATCGTGTCAGGGATCCCTCAACGGGATGCTCCTGGGGGCTTGTCTTCCTTCCACATGAGATCAGAGAAGACTCCTCCAAGTTCTGAGAGAGCACAGGCAAGAGGGAGTGATGCAGAGCACTGCTGTGACCCGAGGACCCAGGCCTGATGGTGAACTCCTGCTAGCGTCCTCAGGTCCCCCACTGAAAGTGGGAGACACCAACTGTTAAAAGAACTGAGGCTAAATCTGAGAGGAACCGGATAGATCCCCTGAGTGTGTCCATACAAGTCTTTAGTTTTTGTTTTGTTCTGTTGTGATACTGGGGCTTGAACCCAGGAGCATTTTACCTCTTAGATACACCCCCAGCTCTATTTAATTTTTTTTTTTGAAACAGTGTCTCACTAAGTTGCTGAGGGCCTTGCTAAGTTGCTGAGGCTGGCATTGAACCTGTGATCCTCCTGTCTCAGCCTCCCAAGTACTGGGATTAAGGGGTGCACCAGCACACCTGGCTTTCTGGATCAGCGCTGAAGCTACTCTCAGCCTTGTGCTCCAGGTTCTCTCAGGCAAGAACTCCTTAGACTCCAGGTGTCTTGCCTGTTTGGGAGGGCTCTTCAATATTTCCTGAATCATAGCAACTGCAGGTGTTGGCCTTCCTGATCCCCATCACCCAACTGGATCTCAGGTTCTGTAGCAAGCTTTCTTAGAGTCATTCTTTTTTTGATCATGTGGATCTTGCCTTCTCAGGATCCTCCCAATCTTTCCTTCCCAGACAGATCTGTAATCCCAGTACTTGGGAGGCTGAGACAGGAGGATCTCAGGTTCTTGGCCATCCTCAGCAAATTACCAAGGTCCCCTGCAACTTAGTGAGACCCTGTTTCAAAATTTTAAAAAATAGGGCTAGGGGTGTAGCTCAGAGGCAGAATACCCCTGGGTTCAATCCCCAGTACCACACACACACACACAAATTGACTCTGAGAGGCAACACACGTAGGGGGGTGCCATTATTCCTCCCTGCTGTTATCCACCTGCTGTGGAGGAGAGCGGATGTTAGAGGAGAGGCCTCTGGGCTGGATCTTGGGGTGACTGTAGGCAAAAGATCAGGAAGGTACAGCAGGAGAGCAGGTGGCAGCGGAGGCAGGGTTCTTCCAGGGGATGTTTCACCAAGAACTGGACCTGCGACTCTCCTGATTGACATTTCTGAGCTTGTTACACGATTTTGCTTCAAGAGAACAAGAACTCAGGGACGAGGTAAGCCTGCCGCTGGCACCGTGAGGCCCCTCCTCAGTGTGAAGAGACACGTGCGGTGGCACAGCCTCATCCTGCAGTCACGAAGTGCCCACAGCTGACTCCCTGGCAGTTACTCTGTCTCCCTTCTCCCTCCAGCCCCCATATGCACTTCTCAGGGAGTTCTTATCCCATTATATCTTAATATTTATTTTCATATAGTTATCTGTATTACACTGTGGGCTTCCCCAGGGCCACCAGCTGTTCATTTCTGCATCTCCAGTGCTAAGCACAGTTCCTGGCAATTAGTGGAGGCTCAGCTAACACTTGCTGATATGATTTAGGTTGAGAAAAATGTGGGGGTCAATTAAGAGAGGCAAGACAGTTGGAAAAGGACATAAATTAGAAAACTTGAAACTACTGGGATAGGTAGATTGAACGTTACCCCTGCCTCCCCCCGGGCACCTGTGATCACTATGCACTGGGGTCTGATCAGGCACATGGGGCATGGGAAGCCAGGCTCCATGGGCGCATCCATACGGGGCTGAGTATATGGTGGCGGAGGTAGTTTTTCTGAATGTTTAAAATTTTGAATAAAAAGTTGAAGGGGGAAAAAGTGAGTGACATTTCAGGCCTAGGCAAAGTTTGGAGAAGGGGCTTGGATGAGGGAAAAGAAAATCTAAAGGGATAAGCAAAAAAATAATTTGGGGAGCCAGGCGTGGTGGTGCACATTTGTAAATCCCAGTACCCAGGAGGCTGAGACAGGAGGAGCACTGGTTCTTGGCCAGCCTCAGCAACTTAGTGGGGCCCTCTGAAACTTAGTGAGACCCTGTTTCAAAATTTAAAAAAAAAGAATAAATAGGGCTAGGGGTGTAGTTCAGATGTAGAATGCCCCTGGGAGAAAGAAAGAAATAAAGAAAGAGAGAGAGAGAGAGAGAGAGAGAGAGAGAGAGAGAGAAAGAAAGAAAGAAAGAAAGAAAGAAAGAAAGAAAGAAAGAAAGAAAGAAAGAGAGAGAAAGAGTGAATTTTGGGGAGACAAATTTCCAAGTATTTCATAACTTCTTTAAAAATGTGTTGAAAGCCAGGAGTCTGCTATTGAGGCTGTTAAGCACATACTTGCAACTGTTATTATCAGGAATTTACCAAATATTTTTAATTTATTAATTTTCATTTACTAATTATCTTGTTAAGCATACTGTTATGAATATGAAACCTCTTGGTAATGAAGGAAAGAAAATGTGGATGGAGGCCGTGTACTAGCAGTACAGTTTTCAGAGAACTAAATAACCTTTTTAAAGCTATTTTAAAGCTTTATAACTTTTTAAAATAACCAAATACCTTTTACAGTGTTGTCCAGGAAATTGTGTAAGTTTCTGAGTAAGTGTGTGTCTTATTCAAGGCAATAGCTGATCATCTTCCTATGTTCTCCCTTTTTCAAGTTCTACTATGCTTTATGGGTATTACATACAATGAAAGTTATTACAGTGACTTTTTTCCTTTTCCGGAATATTTGATCTAGGCAGTTCTCTGAACTTTAAACAAAGCTGGGAACAAGCAAAAATATTCTCCAGACACACTAAAATTCACAGATAGCAAAGGCCTAAAAATGAAAAAACAGCTCCATCAACACTAATTCCATCAATACTTACGCATAGCTGGGGAAAGCTTCTGTGCTTTCAAGAGATGACTTCAATTCCCAACAGCGGACAAGGGAAGAAAACCTCTTTCCATAGGAATACTAAAATACGACCTGCCTTTTTCCTCTCATTCTTCACGAGGGCATGGTGGAGATTCCCAGTGGCTACCTGATGTAAGATGACACCACTGCTCTGACAGCTAAGAGAATGTGTACTGGCAGGATGGTGGAATGGGGGGTGGAGGGGATCTTGTACCTTATTTTCACACCAGACCACATAGGCAGCCTGTATTTCAGAAAGCCTTGAAAAAAACCACAATTTATATCTCCCAGATATTGATTGCCATTAATCTGGCAGAAGCCCAAATTTGCAAGTAGAATGTCCGCATGAGAGGAGGAAAATTATACTAGGCAACTCAACAGCAACTAGCAAAGAACAAACATTATTCATGGAGCATGAGCCCAGGGCAAGGATGCCAGCCATGTATGAGAAGCAAGTGCAGAGGCACAGTGGATTACCAAAGCCCACTGCTGTAAGACAAGGCTCTCAGCCCCGCTGCCCCATAGACCCCTTGGGGGTGCTTTAAGAAGCTATAGATGCTCACGAGAGATTCAGATTTCATTGGTCTAGGAAGTGCACAGACATAGGATTTTTAAAAAATTTTTTTGTTGTTGGTTTTTGGTACTGAGGATTGAATCTAGGGGCACTCTATCTCTGAGCTGCACCTCCAGCTTGTTTTTGTTTTTGTTTTTTTGAAACAGGATCTCACTAAGTTACCATGTCCTGGCCTCGAACCTGTAATCCTCCTGTCTCAGCCTCCCAAGTACAGGCATGTACCACCACACCTGGCTAGGCATGGGAATTTTTAAAACAATTTCCTCAGGTAATTCTAATATGGAACCAATTCAGAAACTATGACTATAAACTGTTAAAGATACAAAAAAATCTTCTTCCCTTCCCTATATTTTAATAGAATATGAACCTTCAACCCTATATTTTATCCTTCCCATTCACATAATTGGTGACTCTGCCTTCTTTCTTTTGCAAACGAAAAGGGGAAGAAGAAGCTAAAATTTTCCACTCATAAGGCACATAAGTAATCAATCTGCATTAACCTTGATGCCTCCAATCAGCAAGATAGAATTTAAGTCAAGGTATCTCTATTTGACAGTGAGGTGACCCAGGAAGCTGGAGACCTCGGCAGAAAGCCATCCCACACAGTTGGGTTAAACCAGGAATAGATCAGAATTTCAGGCCAGACCGCTCAACCGCATGAATGGCCTTTAGAAGGGCTGCCTTGCATTTATTGGTTTGGACCAGACAGCTCAAAACACTGAGGTCAGTGAGATCAACAAGGGGCAGGACTGTAGGATCTGAGAGGCCAGCGCTGTCACAGGATTGCCTGCTGTTTCTTCCCGGGTGTCAGACACTCTGCCCCGGTGCTCTAACCTCTCACAGCAGCCTGGAGATGACACACAAGTAGAATTTAGACCCACAGGAGCAGCAAAGTCCTGTCACCACAGGACTCTCTACATATAGAGAGCCTAGCAACATCCTACGGTCCTCATCACGAGCTCCTTCTGGAAGTTTCCAGTTCTTCTCATTTTCCCCACTAGAACTGCCTTTGCTTGGGGGACCCACAAAACCTCAGAGTGGATTTGTCCAGATGAAGACTGAGAACAAACACAAAATGAAACCAGGCCTGTGGAAATAGAGCCCATGACACCCTCCCATAGAGAGGCTGCCCAGGGGCCCCATGGAGGAGAAGGAGAAGCAGAAGCAGAGTACAGGACACGCAGCCCCCTTCCCTTAGGACAGGATGCCTCCAGCACTATCATTTGGTGAACTGGCCCCAAGAATTCAGAAGCAGGGCTCTTTGTCTCTGGATGAGACGAGGCCCTGGATAGAAACAAACCTGCCCCTTGCTCCCATGCACATTTTCTTTCTTGGGGTAATTTTCAGTTCGTCTCCCATTAGGTTTATCTCATATTTGTGTCTATGCTTATCTGTCTTCTCCACTACACTGTAAACCATAGAAAAGCAAGCGGAGCAGATTTTGCACCTCCGCGCGGTGGGAACCATGTTTGTTGAGTGGGACAGAAGCTTCTCAGAAGTGAGCCGAGCAGCTATGAGAAGGGCACGCTGCCCCGGGGGTTAGCTGGCTAAGTAAAGAGGGCCACTGTGCAGTCTAATGCAGGGGACAGGCTGGGAGGGAGTGTCCCCAGCTAGGGAGGCATTTCAGAACCTCTGTTAGCACAACTCCTAGAAGACGCGTGTATCTACTGCACACTCTCAAAACGAACATCCAAAGAGCCTCAGCTCAGAGGAATGACTGCTGGGTCCAGCACCCTGCCAAGAGGCCGACCGAGCAGCATCTGGGCACTCCTGGCTCCTGCCAGCCAAGCCTTGATCTGCTCAGACCCCTGGTTGTCTTCTGAGAAACAGTGAGATCACAGCTTGGGGAGCAGGGAGCATTTCAAATCATCAATAATGTAACAGAAGCCCCACAAACACTGAGGATCTTCATATTGTCTGAAAGCTCCAGGCAAGATACCCACTGGGTGCCCAGAGAGTGAAATACCATCACCCTCAATCTGTTTCCTTGCCCCAAATTCATTTTTAATATATGCCATTCAAATATGTCACTAGATCAACATGTGATAAATGTAATTTTGTCTAGTTATAAGCAACTATATCATCTAGAAACATATTTAAGATCATGTGGCTAAATAAACATCCTTCACTATCAGAAAATGATAAGCCACCTCTCACCCTGCCTCCCAATACAGAACCATAAACAAAGATGAAATCGAATTATGGCAGTGCCATGGCCCATCTTTAGGTCTGATGGAACATAATTAGAAAAGCCAGAGATGTTCTTGAGCATAATTCCTCAACCAAATGCAAAGAGCAACCAAATGCACACTGTGACCTGCACCGTTTCCCTGCTCCCGCATCCTTCACTAAGGAATACAAAGACCCCTCTGACCTTGTAGAGCATACGTCCTTCTTTTTCTGCCTCTCAAAGTTCTCAGACATCCAGTGAACAGCAGCTATCTGTTCTCTGGACAGCAAAATGTGCCTTCATCGCCGACAGCTCCCTGTTAGCGTCTCTGAGCGCGTCTCTGTCCACAGGGAGGAAGCTTTGCTGATGACTCTCCAGGAAAGCTCAGGCAGTCAAGGTAGTAAGAAAAGACTTCCCTTTTTTTTTTTTTTTTAACATAAGTTAGCTCCCAAGAACTTCACTCCCTTCCTTTCTGGATTTAAATCATTTTGCACTCTGTGGAAAAGCCTGAGGAAAGAGGAGTGAGACCCCGGTGCTGACATAAGATCCAAGTCATGGGAGCAGGCTTCCGCTTGGTTTAAAAGAATCAGAGCCGCGAGGGGAGAGAGACGAGAACCAGCCAACAGGATGTGTGTGGCTGGAGTTCCTGGCACGAAGTCTTGACTTTCATGTTTATTTTTGGATGTATTTTTCTTAGCCCTTTGATGCAAATTTCTGGCCTGGGAAGTAACTCTACAGTACAAGCACCAAAGTTGCCAAAAGTTCTAACAGGCTGCTACCTCAGGAGATGCAGGCCACTTGACTTCCAGGCTCCGGTGCTCCTCAAGTGAGGGGGAAGTTCCAGGGAGCTAATGGCAGGCCAGGCACCCTGCCTCAGTAGCCAGGGTCCTAAACACTCATCTGAAATGCCAGTTCACCTGGCAAGCCTACCACTCACGCAAAAGTGAAACACCCTGAAATTGGTAGCAGGCTGAATAGAGCCACAGAGCCCACCCAAAAGACTCCTGAGGCAGTCATGTTCTGAGATGTTGCATTTTAGGTATCTGGCTTTCATTTTTCTGACAGCCGCAGATAGATAGGAACATCAAGCCTACTCAAGCAGGAGCAGATGCCTCTGGAAGGGACATTATTCTAATATGGTTTTTAAAGCACATCAGCAGAGACTAAGCTGCTGTCCTTTCAATGATTCTTATTCTCACAGTGGCTTGAAAGATTATTAGTAGAAAAATGGCTTTTTCCTCTATCTGTTCTAAAAGAATCAGTAAACAGAAATAACTAAAAAGCTTTTTCACAACTGCCAACATATTTTGTAGAATCTTCTAGGAAAAAAAAACACTCTAAAAATTAGGGAATAGAGATAGATGTAAACATATTTCTTCAAGAGCATTCATTCCTCTTGGAAATACCTCTGTTTCCTAATTACTTTCTTTTCCTAAGACAGAAACAAGTACTTCTTTCTTATTTTTACCATTTGGCTTTATATCTCATAAAGCATAAAACAGATTTTCAGCCAGTGACAAAATTAACTAAGACCACAGACACATTTGGGGAATGAACTCTATTATCCCAATTATTACATCCAAGCACTGGTTCTCTGTGATGTGTTTTGCCCTGATAGAAATAAAATCACAATAGTGTTTCAAAAGATGTCTGCCTAACAATTACAGCTAAGAAACCACTTTCACCATGACACAGGTCAGATTACAAATTTAAAATATTGCTTTTATTTTGAAAGGCTCTGTCATGTCAATACTGTCTTTAATTTTTCAAAGAATTTATTCATAAATATGTATTATTATTTTGAACATGCTCAAACATGACTCACAGACATGGAAATTTTTGTTCTACCAGAATGATGTTCATGCAATTGAAACACAGGTAAACAGGTGGTAGGCTGCTAGTTCTAGGTTCTCTCTGTAGTGGCTTTTATGGATGTGACCAGAACTGCCTCTCTCATCTACCTCCCTGAACACACTGGGCTATATATGTATATACTATATGTGCTGAGAAGAGATTCAAGGAATTGGATAATAAATCAGTTTTATATTTATTCCAAGGGCTACCATCCATCATAAATACCCATAATCTTTGATCAACTATTAATAACTGGTTTAAATTCCCAAGCCTACACTTACCTGCTTTGTCATTTAGCTTCCTTACTGAGGGTAGAAAGTTCCAGTGGTGTCAAACAGTTTAAATTATAAATTATAATTGTCTTAAGAACTAAAAATGGAATTCCAACACTTTCAAATTAATTCTCTTCTGGATGTAATTTAGAAACATTACCTCCAGTCTCTCCCCTCCCCTCTCTCCCTGTCCCTTTCTCCCTCCTGAGATGTTACTGAAAAATGGGATGTTTTACACCCTGGTTAATACATATAAGTTCTAATATCAGAGAGGCATGAGAAGAGGGAGGCATTATTGACCAACTCGGAATAAATTTACCATAATTCACTTAAGCTAAGAAAGCATGACCTGACTTTAAGATAGACTAAAGCAGCACCTTCAAATCTGTCCATATATTGGGAACTAAAATATGGAAAGGGAGGAAGAAAGAAATCAGTTTTCTTTAGGAAAGAGGTAGGAAATAAAGAAAAGCATCAAGCTGCTATCTCAGTCATAGCTTGGGGAATGTTTGTTTTATTTGATGTATTCATAGAGATAATTAGATAAATGCTTCTGGTTATATTTATGATGACAGTTTTTTAAAATACTCTGGGTGTTGCCTATTTGACTTACAACATAATATACAATATAGGGCAAGAGGTATTTGGAAAGGAATTGGACTTACAACATAATAGGCAATATAGGGCAAGAGGTATTTGGGATGGAACTGAATAGGATTTCAAAACCTCGCATGTGGCTCTCTGAGCACCTACCTGTGGAAGCCTGGGAAACTTGCCTCAGACCTGGAAAGAAATGGGAATTTCCTAGCTTTGTGCTGCCATTACAGTCCCAATTCTAAGACACAAAACAGAGCATTCGCTCAGCCTATTAAAGAACTATTTTTTAGACTGTGCTACCTGCTAATGATTAGGAGTCATCATTTTCTATGAGAAGTAACTCAGAAACCTAATGGGAGTGTTTTAGGTTTCAGCCCCTCAAAGCAACATTCAGAGCAAACACACATAAGGACACAAAGCTACATGTCAGGTGTTTGCCGTAAAATGAACCCACCATGTGAGCGGTCAAATGAGAGGAACATGCAAATTTAGACCGCGATTCAGGGTGTCCCGTTTAGACGGTTCGGTACCTCTGATCAGCCCTGCCTTCTTTCTGCATCTCACAGTTCAGTGATGCTGCCACATGAATCTGGAAGCAACATATTGTTCTCAACATGGTCCTTCCCTTCTGATGTGTGGCTCATAGATCTACCTTAGGTTTCAGCTGGCACTATGAGCCTGGGTTTTGATTTTGCTAAGAGATGCCACTTATCCGTACAATGGATGGCTGAATTATAAACCCTATTATTTGACACAATCAAGGAATAGGTGTTCTGGTTTTCAAATCTTTTGTTTGTAGTTGGTGCTACATATGTCATCAACAGATCACCAATACTCAAAGAATAGAAGTAAAATTTATTTAATGATATGTTGCACTCTGAAATCATATTATTGACTTGTTTGTTTTATTTTCTATCTCCCCAAAGTACAGCAGAAGCCTCTGCCCTGAAAACAGAATTCTGTCGATCTTATCCATTGATATCTGACACACAGGAGAGACCCAGCGCTTGTTGAACAAATGAACAGTGAAATAAACATCATTCAACTTTTTTCCCAGAAGGTACTTTAGAATTGTACAATTTCTTGGGATTATATATGCACAAGCATATCCATTAATAAAGTTCTGGGGTGAGAGGTGGGGAGGGGAAAAAAAGAGGATTGAGGAAGGAAAGAATTGAAATAATGTTGTGTCCATATATGAAATTATCACTACCAATCTCACTAACATGTAAGGGGAGGGGCTGGCGTGCAGAGGGAAATACACCAAGTGATGTGTGCATATATGAATTATCGCTTTGACTGTCACTACAATGTATAATTACAATGAACCAAAGTATCAAAAATAAAAATACAAAAGTTCAGATTAACAGATTGATAGGTCATGAGATAAATAGTTTAAATAGTTAAAACACTGCCTGAGCACCAAATTCATACACTGCACTTTAGCGCACGAACAGGCAAATGAAAGGAAGTATCTGAACTTTCTCCTCCTGTGAGATGCCAGGCCCCCAACTGTAAAAGGAGTCAGACTAGAGACTCCAGCCATCCTAGTTAGTGCAAAGTGGCTCCCTGCTACAGTCATCACTGGCAGGGGAGATGTCAAATCATGCTCTGAGGTTATAGGGGTTGGACCCACAGGGCTGCAAAACATGTAGCAAGGTTTTAGATAACCTTCAATATCAATGTCCCATTTAGTAATTTCCCTCTAAGGGAAATAGCCATGGGAAACAGCCCTAAGATGTACTCAGATATGACTCACCCAAGGGCTCAAGCAACATCCTGACAGTGGGGAAACCAGACAGCATGAGTCTCTGGACACACTCAGCATCACCCTGGACATTTTCTTGCCAAAATGTTTGATCTGATCTCATTAAGCTTTTAGCCCTAACTTCTATTTACAGGAAATCTGAGGTAAAGGGATAAAAGACAACATCATGAGAAAATAGACAAATCCTGAATTTGGGGAAACTGACCTGGCCTTTTAAACAAGTCAATGCTAAGGGGTGTGGGAGAGGGGAGGGAAAGAGAAGAGAGACAGAGAGAAAAGAGAGATTTAGATATGTATGGTTTTTTACTGGAGGCTGGTTTGAGAAAAAGAAAAAAGCAACTATAAAAGGTACTTTCAAGCTGGGTGTGGTGGTCACACCTGTAATCCCAGTACTTGGAAGGCTAAGACAGGAGCATCATGGGTTCGACACCAGCCTCAGCAACTTAGTGAGACCCTGTTTCAAAATAAAAAATAAAGTAGAGCTGAGTGTGGCTCAGAGGTAGAATGCTCCTGGGTTTTGTCCTCGCTACAAAAATAAAAAAGGATATTTTCAGAACAATTGGGGAAATTTGAAATATAGACTGGTATTAGACAATATTAGGATATTATCATTAGTCTTGTAAGTGAGAAAATGGTATTATGGGTATATCACAGGATATTCTAATTTGGGGGATACATGCTGAATATTTAGGATGAAATGTCATGATGTCTATCATTTACATTAGAGCAGTTCAGCAAAAACAAAAAAACAAAGATGAAGAAAGATGGCCGCATGTCAACAATTACTGAACGGAGGGAGTGAGTGGTGTTCACTGTACTAGTCTTTTCTCTTTTGTTTGAAAATATTTCAAATAAGTTTGTTTGAATGTTCCCAGGCAGCAACTTCTCAAGAACTTCCTTCACAGCACTGAGGGCTCCTAATTAAAAATACATCTTTAAATATCTCCATGAACCACCCTCTATCAGCAATTCGAGGAAGTCATCGCAGACAGAAGCAGCTTTAATGACATGCATCATGGGTAGGAATCATTTCCACCCTTAAACCAGTTTTCCAAATTCTCTTTTTGAAAAAGACTTCGGTTTACCTTTCAAAAACGAAAGATCCAAAAAAATGGCTTATTTGCTTCAAACCTGGTCCCTTTTAATTGACAGGAAACCTCTCCACACACACCTCATGCAAACCGACTTTGGCTTTTCCTCCCTAAAACTAGCTTTTGTCTCTGAACTTTACAGAGCAGTTGGAGCTCTTTAATATTTTCTAAGAGGAACATTTCAAACAAGTAACCCCGCAATTTATTCACTACTGCCAAGAATAAAAGTAACAGGTTTCACCAGCAAGGCCTTCCAAGGCTTTGCATGACTTTTAAGGCCGGCATCACTCATTCACCTGCAGGTTGGCTCCCTCAATGCCTCTGTCATTTGTTTGGCTCTGGAGGAAACTATTTGATTACACAAAATTCTTTTTAGATCAAGTTTAAAATCTTAGCCACACTGGGACAAGTGGCAAAGCCTGCCGGCTCAACGGGTTAACTCTTGGACATACTGAGTCAAGGACAAAGACGAAGAGCGACCACAGGTTAAAATCAGAAGCTAAAAGAGCTGAAAACGAATGAGTGTAAAAGATGCAAGGCTTAGCCGGGCCTTTATAAGTGCTTTATTTGCCAAGACTTCCTATAAGGTGACTTGTTCCTCATACTTCTTGTAAATGAGCACGGTACCCTGAGGGACACTGGTAAGCACCGGTAAATGCAAAAGCCACTGGGACCTGTCGCGCCCATCCACCGCTGTGCCACCTATGCATCCTCAAGTTGGCAAGTGACCAGACATCTCTATGTGCCTCCACTTCCCATACCTTATTACAGGGCACATCATTTCTAAAAGCATTTAAATGAAGCAGATGTTAACCCCATTCATTCCACTTTCCCAGGGAACGTGTCAATAATGATTTTTAAAATGCAAAAGAAAATGTCAAAGTATTTTGTTCCCTGGTTAAGATTACATCTGTGGAATAGAAGGGAGAAAATACATAAAACGCTCTATGGTCATTCAAGAAATAATTATAAGGTATGTCAAACTACAGAAAATTGAGCAAGCACTAAATTAAAAAAAAGATGTCGTGTGTGTCAAAATGGCTTTTTCACTCACTCATTTCAAAAACAAGTTTTGAAAATTAAATTCCATCTACCAGCTCAGAACAGAACACATTACGGCTCGGCTGTACTGCCATTATCCATGTGGCAGCTCCCTTTCTCATCGGAAACTGTATTAATTGACAAAGACGCCTTGGGGCTCACCTCCCATAGTGCCTTGAAGTCCTTCTGCTCGATGCGGAGCAGTTCGCTGCTCTCCCTGGTAACGATGGTCGCATGGCGGGGCGTGTTGTCCAGAATGGACTCTCCAAAGGCCGTCCCGATCCCCAGGGTACAGATGGTCACCGCATCCTGAGAATCCCCAAAGTCAATCATTAGAAAAGTAAACACTTAGCAAATGAACGAGTTGGTTGTCTTTCTTTTGAATTACAGTATAATTTGTACAAAATAAAACGCTCCATTTAATTGTACAGTTCAACATGTTTTAGCAAATATACACACTGGTGTAATCACCACCCATATCAAGACATAGGACGTCCCTCTGACCCCCAGAAGTTCCCTTGTAACCCCTTTCAAGACCTTCCCTTCAGAGGAAATCACTGTCCTGATTTCTGGCATCTGTAGGATGTTTTGCCTGGTTTAGAACTTCATGTAAAAAGAGACAGACAAGAGCCAGGCATGGTGGCACATGCTTGTAATCCCAGTACTTGGGAGGCTGAGACCGGAGGATCCGAGTTCGCAGCCAGCCTCAGCTACTTAGTGAGGCCCTCCGCAACTTAGTGAGACCCTGTTTCAAAATAAAGAATAAAAAAAATAGGGCTGGAGTGTAGCTCGGAGGTAGAATGCCCCTGGGTTCAATCCCCAGTACCGCAAAAAAGAAAAAAAAAAAGAGAGACAGACAGTATACTCTTGTCTGGGCGTGATTTCTTTTGCTCAATGTAATGCCTACAAGATTTATCCATGCTCTCCCATGGATCAGGAGGCTTTTTTTCTTTTTAATGGTGAGTAGTTTTCCATTGTGTAGGCATACCACCATTTGTTTAGCCCTCATTCTTCTATTGGTGGACATTTGGCTTGCTTCTAATTCAGTGATATTATGAATAAAGATGCTAGCAATGATCTTGCTATTTTTTATATAACTATTATCTGCTTTAAGGGGAGAGATCTACTGAAGATGAACTCAGTCTTTTTAGTGTAAGGGCACAGTTATAATATTTAAACAGGGATGCTACTCTGTCTGCCTGTCTTAAAGAGATGAGGAAACAGGGTCCAAGTGGTGGATTCACGGGGTCCCCAATCACACAGTAATTAAGGAGTACAGCCAGATTCTAACCAAGTCTATCTGACTATAGATTGCAAACTTTTTGTATCATGCTGCCTCCTGCAGCCATAACAGAGTAAAAACATGATCTGATGAAGTACAGTGTAGCTAGTTTATAAAGCACTGTGAATCAAGGACTAAAAAGTTTCTTAAGGAATACTAAAAAAGTAATTTCCTCTCTACATGCAACATTGATGATAATGTTTGGATTTAATTTTAACTAGTTTCAAACAATGCAAATAGGCACTCAAAATCATCTGGACATTAATTTTGCACGGCATTATAAACTAAGGGAGATACACAAGGGTAATCCTCGGCGTTAGAAGGCACAGTTTTCCTTTCATGCATCTAATACACCATAATAAGCAAATGGTATTAAGATCAAGTTAGTGCCTCTGTAACCACATTACTAAGACAAATGCCCATAAGAATCCAGCTCCTTGGACCATGGCAAATTGCTTCTTGCACAGACATTACCATATGAAATTATGTTCGGGAAAATAAAATCAATAATATGTCAGAAAAGAATAAAAGATCAGAGGAAATTTTAAGAATAGCCTCCTAATAAATTTTCCAGAAAGGCAAACAAATTCACTCAGAAAAATAGACATAGGATTAAAATATCAATACTCAGTGAGTTGGGTACCTCTGAGTAATTTTCAAATTCTAGTAAAAACACAAGAGAGATTGTGATAAATTACAGGTTTTCACAAATTATCTAGAATAGCAGGTTCCCTGGAGATTCCCACTAGATTATTTCATTTTTCTACCACCTGAACCCTACAGAAAGAATTTTTTGCCTCATTTTTACTTTCCAGTGTTAAATTCTACTTTAAACTTGAGAGGGATTGATCCTATTACTGCTGCTATAGTCTATGTAGCTTAGTTATTTAAAGTTATCAGCAAAGTATAATGCAAAAGAAATATGAAGATCTCAGCTATTCAGGAGCTAGTTGTAGAGTTTATGGATTAACCAGTCTTCTCCTTTCTTACCTCTCATCCCTTACACATGTAGTTTGTCACCAAATGGTACAAAAAAAGACGTGGGCTGTGAAACTCACAGTCTGTTTTACCAGTGAATAGCTCTTGCAATAAGGACAAAAGGTCTAGCTTCTTCTTGGATTTTCTCTGGAAATTTCAACGTACCCAGGCTTCATCATATAGAACAGAATTTAGTTGTGGTGGTATTGCAAACTGCGACCTCTGTAAAGTCAGGCCCATCCCAGCCTGGTCATGTGCTCAGGCACCCAGCTTGTTTCCATGAACCCACACTATGCTACCAGAATGGAGTGGGGGTCAGCCCTTCCCATCTCCATTTTCACACTTGATCCACTTCAATTTAAAGAGGGGGGGGGTCACCAATGATAAGATTTGATCTCAGACTAGGGGTGTGGCTCAGCGCTTGCTCCAGGCCCTGAGTTCCAGCTCTAGCCCCACAAAACAAGAAAACCAAAACCCAAGTAAGTGTGTGTGTATGTGTATGTGTGTGTGTGTGTATGTGTGTGTATGTGTGTGTGTAAGATAAGATCTTGAAATTAGGATGGGAAACCCTTACCTGAAAGGAGTATCAGTTGCAAGTTCAAATTTTACTTTCACTGAATTCAGAATATTTTTAGACCAAATTTATTTGGAAATAGAAATGGATTGGGGAGGTATGGGTTGGACACTGGAATAATTGGGCACAGGGAAATTGAAAGTGCTAGGAAACATTTCCACTCTAAAGATTAACCTCCACCTTCACAGTCCCTGGGTACCTGGTCTTATTCACACTAGAATTCCAGGCAGACCCTCGTATATGCTTAGAAAGAAATGATCAAATAAAGAAATTCCCATTCACATGTTCTCTCATTTAACAGAACTAACATATGGGGCTCAGTATATAGGTTGAAAGGCAGGATAGACGTGAGCAGGATGAACACCAATCAATGTGGAAGAAGCACTCTTGTTGTGTCCACACTAATATCTAACCAAATCCCTCCAGCTAGGAAGCCGGATCCTGGCCCCTGCAGGTACCTTCACGCACACTTTGTCTGTTGTTTAAAGGGCCTGTTACTGAATGGAATGGGGCAATTTCTTTTAAGCTCACACGTGCTCTAGATCTCTGTTCACGTCTTAATACTTATTTTGCAGGGACTATGCAGAAGAACATTTTTATTTTCTGCTCATTTGCAGATTAATGTTTAGAGAAGTCATCTGAAAGGAACTGTTTTAGTGACATCGAGCCTGAAGAAACAGTCAGCACCTACTCAAGGAGTGGGGTGCAACAGAGGAGGAATGTTCTGTTTTGCATAAATTTATTTTGAGGACTTTCAAATGGGATGTGACAATTTAAAAACCTAAATGTCTTCAAGATTGAAGATAGGAAAAAAATTAAAAAAAAAAGATTGAAGGTAGATTTAGCAGGTACTGCCACCCCACCCACTCTGGAAGTCATTTGTAATTTTCTGGCAGGTTCCACACGCACCTACAGTGCCCTGCCTTGAACATCAGCATCGCAGAGCACTAAACATTTGATGCCTGTAAGGTGCATCCTCCTCCAAAGCAGCAACACAGCAGGAGGACAAACCCTCCATGCCCTCACCCCCTCACCTCACCAGTGCAGGTCCCCTGAAGGAATGCACTCACTGCCACACTCTAGCTGGCTTTCCTTCCTTCCTGGTCCCCCTCCCCAGTCCCTTGCCACACTCCCTGGTGCCATCTCCAAAAAACAATTTGCAGCCAAACCCTTGTCTCCAGGCCTGCTTCTGGGGAAACCCCAAATAAGAGGGTGAGTTAGCCAAGATGCCAGTGGGTCCTAAATTGCCATGAGATGTCAGGGGAGGTACTGGACAAAACCAGCATTCCCAGAGAGACTTCTGTAACTGGGACAGAGCCCAGAATATCACTTACCACTTGCATCAGATACACCCTAAGTGCAGTAGCCCTCGGGTGACACAAGGGAAGACTTCATTGTGTTAGTAAGACATGTTTGGTCACTGGAGGCCAATTCCAGTATGTAACTAGAGGTGATCCTATAGCGTGTCACTGACATGTCATCCTATGTCTTCCTCCAATCTGATCGAGCTGAGAGATCACTTATGTTTCATATGCACATTATACACATAGCCTGAAAGCAATTTTATACATTATTATTAATAATTTTGTGCATGAAACAAGGTTTGTATACACTGAACTACACTTTGTCTATGACCTGGTTCCATGAGGTCAGATGTGGGATTTTCTACGAGAGGCACCATGTCATCATTCAAAAAGTTTCAGAATTTGGAGCATTTAGAATTCTAGATTTTGGTGTTAGGGATGCTCAACCTACAGTACTTAAACAATGCTGCAACAACAGAATTTTATTGTTGCTATTTTATAGGTTAGGCAAACATCAAGCTCAAAAATGTTCAATGACTTGCCCGCCACCATGGCTGGTAAGAGAAAGAGCTGAGACTAGCAGCTAGTTAGTCTCCTTACTTATCCATACACTACTCGGATTGTCATGTGAAGTGTAAGTACCTCGTGCCAAGGCTCAGTCGGAACATCCGTTAAGGTATTAATTTAATCCACATATGTTCTTTATTCAATTACCAACCTATGTGTTCACTGAATAATCACCAGGGAAATATGGCACATTTGGCATTGCGCCCCTTCAATTCTCCAATTCCAGTGCTGGTCCCACTTGACCCTCCCAAGAGGATCAAATCCCCCCCATGCTGGCGCACCATCTCTCACTCATTAGGAAAAATATAAGCAATCATGAGCTGGGAACTAAGAATGGAATCTGCATTTCTGCTTTTCCCTCTCTGATCCTGGGGCCCAGCGATAATAACAGAGCTTCTACCTGGGCTGGCAGTACTGGGTTTCTGCCTGAGTCTCAGCCTTGATAACCTACCTGGTACCCAAATTCTTCTCGAAGTGGGAGTTCTGACGGCCTCCCTGGGCCCCAGTTCCTCTCTGGCAGTCCTTCCATGGCCAGAGCTCTTAGTCGGCCACTCCACCACTGGGCCTGCTTCCCTGTCACCAAGCCAGGCCTCATCAGTACAGCTTGTTAGACCTACCTTGGCCTCCACCACACTAACCCGGGGGCCCTCATCCCATACCTCCTGCCCAGCACTGCCCAAACACACCCTCTAACATTTTCCATCTGGACCATGGGTAGCCCCCCACTCTTCTTCCACCAGCTAAAGTAGGAGCAAGATCCTGGCAGGGGCCGGCTCTCTCTGTTCATAATTGTTGGTATTGGGTAAGTTAAAGACATCAAAAAAGCCTTCCCTAGTGGAAAGCAGTGAGTGACAGCAAAAGACACCCCCATGAATGTGCGCAGAGTCAACACTCAGTGCTTTGTGGGGCGGAGGGGTCCCCCAGAAGCAGCAGAGTGCAAAAGCATGGGCCTTAGTACATCTAAATTCAAAATTCATTTCCGTCAAACACTAGCCCATGACTTTGGGCAAAATGCTCCCTGGAGCCTCAATATCCTCATCTGTGAGATCCGTACAATCTTTTTATATGATTATCAGCAGGAATAAATAGAAATAAAATAATAGAGTCCTGGATGGTTCCTGGCACATAGTACATGCTCTATAAATAATGAAAATTATTATTCCTAAGTCATTTATATACCTGTGTAGGTTTTTTTGTGTTTCTAAACAGCAAATATTTCTTTCTATGATTTAAATAACAGAGACTTTAGATACTCACTTTGTATTACTCTTCACCTAATGATGGCTTTCAACACTTAAATTCCAAGTTTCTCTGTCCCCTAGTCTGGATGTCAAGTGGTTTGAATGATCTGCAAAACACTTGAGCTCTCTGGGGGAGCTTGTATTCAAAGGAACCTCTGAAAATCCTGCTGTAAATCAAAGAATCCTTTTGCACGCAACTAATCACCCTTCATTTACCTGCTTTGTACATTTGAATTATGGAACACTGAGTTTTCTTAAAGCGGGCATTCTCAACAGAGGCATGCCATTTGTTTGTTTCATCATAAACAAAGGTACAGTATGGAAGTGTGGGTGATGTTAAGAAAGCCAATGGCTACACATCACTGGTAATTAAGATTGTTGTCCAAGCTAAGCAACTCGTGTCTTGCAATAATATCAATAAGCACTAGGTGAAATCCAGCTTATGCAAGTTACAGACATGCCGACAAAATTTAAAGTAGCTTACAATCAATAAAACAGATAGGAGAATTATCTGTGATAAGTACATCAAGATTTTTTTGGATCTTTTTATTATCCATATTTAACTCACTTCTCTAATAATGACTCAAGAAGAGTTCATCGTCTCATGGCAAGTTTATTGTCTTGGATAAATGTTGGGTTAACAATAAGGAACAAGTCAGTTTGTTAAATGTGTAGGCCCAGAAACATAAATTCTTACAAAGCAAATATTTTTACAATTTTCATTTTAGGCCGATGGGCCATAGTTGCCATTAAGTAAAGTAGCACCTGTGTTTAGTTCATGAGCTTGAATTTAGTACTAGAATGTACTGCGTCCTCGAAGTCCTTTTAAAAAATAAAATTTAATGGAGCCCAATCTCAGAGTTTGCTGAAACATCAGACTGTAAGTGCTGTCAAAAGGAAGGATTTATTTTTTTAACATGCTTTTATTGGTGCATTGTAGTCTCACATCACACTGAATATCTATTTGAAGTTAACATACATGCACACAGCTCTTAGTGTCCCCCTGGCCTCCCCCCACCCATATGAAGTACCAAGAATGATATTGGTATATTCTCACATGTACACATTGTTTATGATAGTAATTCCACTGATTCGCTTCTTTCTTGCCCTTCCCCTTCCCTTGTACCACTTCCATTGCCCCACTGAGGGTTCTCCATTATAAACTGGAGTCCCTTGTGTGTCCCCACTACTCTCTAGGTTGCACATATTAATGAAAACATATGTCCCTAAAAGGAAGGATTTAGTGTCAGGCAAAAATAATTCTGAGTCAAATGTGTTTTCTAACAAACAGCAAAGACAAGTTCTGCTACTTTCAGAGTACTTCCCTAGAATCAGCTTGTTAGACACAGTTTAATGAGATCAGGCAGGCTGGCGGGGGAGGCGTGATGAGCAAGGGCTAGCCTTGGCTCTCTGGGAACTGACTCAGGAGGCCAGCCCCGGTTCAGTGGCCAACCTGTCTGTCCAGCACTGTGTGCAGTTTTGTATCCACCCAAATTGGCAACAAAACTAAACGCAGGATGCTAAATAAATTCCCAATCAGTCCCTAACCAATAGAAAGACCCGAGACCAAAAAGAAACAAGAGACCATAAATGACCACTGTGGACCCGACACCTTTCATGTTTTATGGGCTCAATAAATTTATTCAGAAAAATGGCTCCCAATAATGGTGATGTTCTCTATCTGAAAATAACAGAGTGACAGGAGCAAATGGAAGAATCAGAGAGGTGAAGATAAAAAGACCGATGGAGATATAGAGATCCACATTATGGAGTAGCATCCTGCCCTTCAAATTTTATAAACAAAAATGTAGTCCTTAAAAACATCATTGTTTCCAGGACCGGTGGCACATCCCTGTAATCCCAGTACTTGGGAGGCTGAGACAGGAGGATCG
Source organism: Glis glis (assembly GCA_004027185.1). Taxonomy (NCBI): domain Eukaryota; kingdom Metazoa; phylum Chordata; class Mammalia; order Rodentia; family Gliridae; genus Glis; species Glis glis. The sequence goes on from PVJS01005899.1 coordinate 31,203, forward strand.
CAGGTTCGAGGGCAGCCTCAGCAAATAGTGAGACTCATCAATCTAGTGAGACCCTGTTTCAAAATAAAAAATAAAATCTGAGGTGGAAAGCCCCTGGGTTCAATCCCTAATACACACCAAAAAAAAAAAAAAAGCAAAACTGTTGGAAAGGCAAAGATGAGAGGGCAAATAAAAGCACGCTATTTAACTTGGGAGAAAAAAACTGTAAGAGGTCTTTCTCCAAAACTAGGATAAGAACTTTCCAGGTAATGTCACTGTGACAGATGAGGGGGTGGAATTAAGTGACGATCAAGGCTGTGTGCAGCCCCGATTCTGTGATCCCATGAAATGGCTGAACAATATTGTTAAACTTCTTGCAGTTTCAAATACAAAGTGCATCTCCTGCTTTTTCTATTCTAACACTGCCCTCTTGTGATAGAATGGTAGCATTGCAGGCATTGCCAACTCTCTCAAAACAGTCATAAAAAAGCACAGGAACCCTTGCTCTATCCCAAGGTTTGTACTAAATGCTTTACATACACTAACTCATTTACAGCAGGAACCATTATCCTCAATTTACAGATAATCTAATTTTTCCTATAGCCAATTAGGTGGCAAAGAAAGATTTCAAAGGAGGTCTGAATTTCACCACTGTGTTTTGCATTAGGTACATAACAACACTCTTATTTTTTGAGGTAGTAGGCATTGAACCCATGGGCGCTCTACCTCCAAACTATACTCCAAGCCTGTTTTATTTTTTATTTTGAAAAGGGGTCTCACTAAGTTAGAGGGCCTCGCTAAGTTGCTGAGGCTGATCCTCCTGTCTCAACCTCACAAGTCCTGGGATTACAGGTGTGTGCCACCATATCTGGCCATACAACACTTTAAATAAGCATCTGTTACACAGATGTATAAGTTTTAATGAAGTAATAAGCCATCCTGTTTTCTATTTTTCAGCCTAAACTCCGGTCAGCAGCCTTCAAAAATTCTACTTTCATATGAGAAGAAAAAGTTTATATTTTTTTGGTATAAAGATGAATTTAAAATCATATAGGATTTAGATATTCATGGTGCTAGAAAGATCCTCTTGCCTAAAATATCTGCAGAGAAGAACAGAGCCTTATCTCCACCCCTTTCCTCGTCATTCAATCACACACACAGAGTTGGGTGCTGTTGTCTCATATAAACCTATTTATGGTTTTTAAGCTTATTATTTATTGTTTATAACTTGCCCCAATGTTTATTGCTAACTACTAACCAGTAAAATATCAATGACAAAAGTGCACACACATTATTATTCATTCGTGTGGGATATTTAGACCCCTTAGGTTAAATAGGCCTCCAGGACAGGAGAGCTAGTGTGCAGGCTTACATGTCCTGGTCGAGCTTGGGTAGGGGACTGAGGGTGGGGACAGGCATTTCTGGGAACTGGAAGGATTCATCCTGACAGATTCCATGCTGCTACGTAGAAATCTACAAGTACATGTGAGCCAGCCTGGTGAAGTGGTTCTTTGGACGGTGAGGTGGTCTGTAGGCAGGTCTCCTTGCTTGGCGTTCTAAATTTTCTGAGATGAGAAAAAGAATGGGAGAGACAGGAAGGATGTCTGAGAAGCTGAGAGAGATGCCTCTGACAATTCCACACAGCCGGAAGAGTGTCTCCATGGTAGGTTTTGTTTTATGGAGTAGCAGGATAAGTATAATTTATAGAAAGATGTGAAGGGATTTGCAAGACTCTAAAAGTTAACATAATAAGAACAGAATAGTCTATGCATTTCCCAGAATTCTTAGGATGAACATGGTTTCAAGGTGGTAACAACAGAAATGAGAGCAATGAAGCCAGGCATGGTGCAGCCTGGGGGATAGCAGAATGATCCCCATGGGCCTGCGAGGAGCACACAGTGCATGCAAAGATGGGGCTTAACGAAATTCATGGGTACTAGGAAGGAAGAAATCCACATTCCTAGCTGGCTGTGGTGGTGCACACCTGTAATCCCAGTACTTGGGAGGCTGAGACAGGAGGATTGCAGGTTTGAGGCCAGTTCCAGTAACTTAGCCAGACCCTCAGCAATTTAGGAAGACCCTGATTCAAAATACTTAAAAGGGCTGGGGGTGTAGCTCAAGAGGTAGAATGACCCCAGATTCAATCCCCAGCAGAGAGAGAGAGAGAGAGAGAGAAGAGCACCATAGCACCAGGTCCTCAGGAAGAGTCTCTGAGAAGTAGGGCCATTTCCCTCCCAGCCCAGGGGCTTTCTCTCTCCCCTCCAGAGCCATCTTGAAGCCTTGGGTTGGGGGGACTCAGCCACAGGAAAAGCAGGGTTGCAGAAGCAGGGTGTGGCTCTGGGCCCTGCTGGAGAAGGCCTGACTATGTGAGAGGCTGTCCAGTGCTCAGCAGGATTTTGTACCTCTATCAAAGGACACTCCTGAGCCAGGGGAAGGCCTGCAGGGCCAGGCAGGGGGACTGACCCGTGCATCCTTGGGAGCCCAAGGGCTGCTTTTCTCCATCCCCCTCCAGGAATCAGCCTAAGCGTCATGACCACTCACTGGAGTGCCTGTATCTTAATACCTTCCTCTAATGTGTTGTCAACAGCTTTCTTTGTTATAAGCATCAGTGATCCCATGAGCACAGGCAAATCCATGTCACCCCCTCACCGCCCTGGGCAGACCCCTGGCCAATACCTCAGGCTCATGGCCACAGAGGCTGACCCAAGTGGAGGACGGCAGGGGGAGAACACTGGGCTAGCGGAGGATCTCCGGCTCTGAGGCCCTCCGCTATGTCTTCTGGACCACTCATTCATCTGTGAACCGGGCAAGATACAGCACAATTCAGTCCACCTCCTGCACAGGCTCAAACCAAAGCTGATGAAATGCTGTGAAGGAGGAGAGCTCCCACCACAGGCCTGGGGTATCACCATGACAAAGAAGTGTGACCCTCAGCCCAGGGCCCAAAGAATTCAAAAAGAACCTGCCAGACAAACCATACAGGAGGAAAGGAGCTGAGTTTTTAACCTAGTGGACAAAAAATTACAAGGGAATGATCAGAAATAAAAGTAATATTATATTGAAATAAGCAGGAAGGTAATATAAATTTATGAATCACATAGAACTTTTATGCCCTATGTATTCTTTTTTTTTTTTTTTGGTACTGGGGATTGAACCCAGGGGCATTCTACCTCCGAGCTACGCCCCCAGCCCTATTTTTTATTCTTTAGTTTGAAACAGGGTCTCACTAAGTTGCGGAGGGCCTCACTAAGTAGCTGAGGTTGGCCGCGAACCCGGATCTTCCTGTCTCAGCCTCCCAACTATGTATTCTTGAAAGCTAGAGTTACAGCTTCCTATCGCTAAATAAAATAGGGTGATTGTTTCTAGAAAAATGCCACCAAATCAGTAATTGCTAAACCTGAATCTGGGAAGCGGGTTCTTCCTTGTGTATTCTCTGTTCTGTGAGTGGCCCCCCACCCACCCCTTCACCCAAGTCAGGGTCCTCTGGTTCTCCCAGTCGCCCATCATCCCACCATATTCCTTCTAGCACCCTCACCTCCGTCCTGTACCTGCTGTGCCCTGGCCTCCCTCTCTCATCAGCCGCGCTGGTCCCCCGGCCCTCTAAGCTGGAAGCCTTCAGAGGGGTGGGCCGTGCTCACGTGACCGTGTATCTCCAGATCCGAGGGGAGCAGGTGGAGCACACACCGGTGAGGTGGGCGTGGCGGCGAGAAGCTGTGGAGCTCCGAGCGACATCAATCTCGCGGGAGGGTGGTTAGAGCAGCAGCTGGGGAAAGCTGCTTCTCCCCACATTCATTATTCTAACCAGCTCAGCTCTGACCCCAGTTCCTTCTCCTTCACGTCCTTCCGCTGGCCCCTGGACAACATCATGGTGAAGAACGTGGGCTCCAGAACCACACAGAACTGGCTCTCACACCTGATGGCTGTGTGCCCGGGACAAATCATTGAACATCTATCCTGCGACGTGAGACTGACCGTACCTCTCAAGGAGAGCAGGCGGGCAGTGAGCAGCCCCCATGGTGATGCCGGCAAGGTGCTTAGCACACCACGGCCTGCAGGGGGCGCTCCAGTGCCACCCATTCCTACTCCTCCGGCTCTACCAGGCCCCAGGAAGAGGTTGAATAGACACCCTGAAACTCCAGGATCAACTTGGGAACTTGTCACTACATCCCTTCTGACTCAGATGAGAAAACAGCGCAGGGAGGGATCTGAAGGAAGAAAATGGAGGTGCAGGCTAGTGAGACACTCTGCTCTGCCCTCTTAAAGAATTGACAGGCCGGTGTGGTGGTGCACGCCAGTAATCCCAGTACTTGGGAGGCTGAGACGGGAGGGTCGCAGGTTTGAGGACAGTCTCAGCATCCTAGTGAGACCCTGTTTCAAAACAAAAATAAAAAATGGCTGGGGGTGTAGCTCAGAGGTAGAATGCCCCTGGGTTCAATCCCTAGCACCACCAAAAAAAATAGACTTGACTGTTCTGTTGGCCCTTCTCTTTCCTCAATCCTCCCTTAGTCTCTTATAACTGTTCTTCTTTCTCTTTTATCATTGTCTCCCTCTCCCCTATCTTTTTCGCTTGTGGGCAGCAGGAAGAACATGTAATTTGGAGCACGTCGGACCTGAATTTGAATCTTAGTTTGGCCACATACCGTGACCCCGGGATCGCTGCGCCCACTCTTGATGAGCCTTGTTTTTGTGGTAAAATAGCACACGGATGTCTAAGGACTAAGTCAGGGCACATGGTGCCCACAGTGAAGGCATACAGTGATGATCGGTGATGGTTTCTGGTCTCCAAGAGTAGGAATTCCAGGTCTTTCCTTGCTTCCTCTTCCCTCGCCATCCCATGACCCAAACCCACTTAACTCCCCACTGGAATAAATGATGGCTGAATTTATATGTCAACCTGACTAGGCGATGGTGACCAGTTGTGTGGTCAAAGACTAGATGTTGCTGTAAAGGTATTTTTTGAGACTTTAGATAGATTGCTCTCTGTAGAGTGGGTGGGCCTCATCCAACCAGCTGAAGGCCTTAAGAGAAAATAGGTTTCCCTTGAGGTTTCCCACAGAAGAAATTCTGCTTCTAGACCACAGTGTAGACATTCTGCCCGAGTTGCCAGCCTCCGTACTCAAGCCTGCAACCTCAGTTCTTACCTGGATCTCCAGTCTGGCAGCTTACCCTACAGATTTCACTTGCCAACCGCCACAATCGTGAGAGCCAATTCCTGAAAACCACACCTTTCTGTCTCCCTCTCTCCTCTCTTTCCTATTGCTTCTAGGTCTCTGAAGAATGCTGACTTATATAGAGAACTACTCTGCCAAGCTCAGCAATCTCCCTGATTTGCCCACATTACTACTGGGCAGGGACCCAGAGCCCATCAGGAGGCCTGCACAGGTGGGTACGCCATTTCTGTTTTTCCCTTTCAAGCAGCCTGGTGCAGGGGAGGTTTGGCACCTTGCTCGTTCTCCTTAGTTTCTTCCTGCCATGCAGCTAGAACCATGCCCTGCTTCTCAGAGCTGGCTGGCAGGCTGGGCCCCCTGTCCATCTCCGGCCTCACTCTGCAGGGCTGGAGGGGATAGGATTCAGTATGCCTTCACCCCTTTATATCCCTGTGATGTGAATCAATCCAGGAAACTCCAGCTGAACATTATGGGATGAAGTACATATAGGAAGCAGCAGGCCAGCCTTGACAACAGAGCTAGTGATCCCTAATAACCCAGGAGAAGGCTCAGCCCAGCAAAGGAAAGTTCTCTGCTTTGAATCTGAGGTCAAAACTGCAGCTAAAATTGAAAATTAAAATTGAAAAAAATTTAAACTCACAGCTAATAGGAAAGTGTTACTCAGTCTTTGCTCAGACCTACTGGGGCGGGGATCATCCACAGGGCAATGTTCCTAGAGCCCCTGTCACATTCTATTTTAATACCACTGAAATCTCATGCCAGTGTTTAACATGTGATGCATCAGCTCATCGGTGCTATTTGTTCATCCTTCCTCGAGGTGACAGCCCTTCCCCTTCTGATCATTCCTCTCTCTTCTTGTTTCTCCTCCCTGAGCTTGCCTCCCCTCTCTCTCAACCTTCACCTTCCTTCCTTTTCCTCGCCTTTCTCTTTCCAGCTTTCTCTCTCCATCATGACTCATTCAGGACCTGTTCGAGGAGCAGGAGGGAACAAGGAGCATGGTGCTGCCCCATCCCTTGGCCCGTCCACACAGGTGACCCTGGGTGGGGTTGGCACCAGGAGCCACTCTGAGCATCAGGACAGCATCTACAGGCAGGGGAGATGCAGGTGAAGCACGGGTCAAGGTGGAAGGAGGGCAAGAGGCAGAGAAAGGGGAGGTGTGTGTTCTGCCGTGTGTCTACCGAGGCAAGTTACACAGAGCAGGGTCTAAGAGCCATGTCCAGGTTCCTGCCTGACTGCATTGTAACCTTGGGTCCACTAATTTCTGGATATGCTACTTGGAGCAAGTTATTTCAACCATTTGGGTCCTTGGTTTCCCCTCATCTGTAAGATGAGAACAGTAACATGACCACCCTCCTGGGGCTGTGTGTGGGTTAAAAGAATAAAGACTACATACGTAAGTGCTTAGAACTCTTGGCCCATGACAGCTAGCCCAGATGCTAGCTGTTCTCGATCCCATTGGGAAACCAAGGCAGCTTAGAAGAATTGCAACCACCTCTCACCTTAACCCTTTCTGAAATCCAAAAGGAACCCTGTGAGGGAGGGGAAGGGGACACACCATCGCAGTTGGGGCCTGGGCTCCAGGCGTGTGGAACGACTCCATGCACTGGTGCACAGGAGGCACATGCTGGGGCTAAGTGGGGTTTGAGCACCCACAGCAATGGGCATAACACAGGCAACTGAATTCCAAATTACAAAGGCCTGTCTTACAGCACTCTCCCAGAATACCATTCCAATTTTTTGGGGGGCAGGGGGAGTACTAGGGATTGAACTCAGGGGCATTCTACCTCCAAGCTACACACAGTCCTTTTTTATTTTTTATTTTGAGACTGTCTCACTAAGTTGCTGAGGGCCTCGCTAAGTTGCTGAGGCTAGCCTCAAACATGAGATCCTCCTGTCTCAGCCTCCCAAGTATTGGAATTACAGACGTGCACCACCACACCCAGCACCACTCCATTTTTAAGATGGTGTCTGCCCACAACTCCAGTTTGCATTCTCAAGTCCCTACAAAATTTAAATCTCAAACGTAGTGACATAAATGTTTTTCACATTTGAAGTACACTCCCCAGGAAAAGGCTCAGAAGCACTGTCTTAAACATGGCACCTGATGGCAGGTTATTTGTCCCTTTAAGTGACTCTTTTTTTTCTTGATAATTCTTTCTGATTTTACAATTGCCCAATTCTCTCCCCTCTGTTTTTATCTAAATTCCATATATGTGGATATAAGACATAAAACATTTTCATCCTGATACTTGACAGTGACCTAGAGGGTCATACTTTTCAGATTCGAGGTTCTCGGTTCTAAACAGGAAGGTCTTGCACATTTAGACCTCATGTTGCAATGATGGAGCAAGGGTCAGTGCAGATGGAAACTCTTGGTCCAATTCTAAATAACACAAATAACTGAAAAGAAAGAGGAATATGAGTCTTATCCACCAGGGGGCCACATGCCTCAGAAATGACTAACGAAGATAAAGGAAGGTGGCATTGCACTTTTGAAGAAAAAGAATATGACTGGCTTCCTACATTTCAAAGATGAGATAGAGTAATAGTGAGAGATTTTGAGGGACTGTACTGACCACATTTCCCTTGCACCCCTGGAGCTCCCAAAAGGCTGACGAGGGGATCACTTTTAGATTGAAGAAAAGTCAGGATAGAAGACAGAGGAAGGATCCAAGAGGAAACCTCAGAAGACTTGCTTCTCCTTCCCCTGTGCTCATGTCTCACCGCCTACCGCGGCAGCTTATCACACTGCAATCGAATTGCCTGCACTCCCCAAGACACGGCAGGCTTCCGGGCGCCAGGCGGCTTGATCCTACACTGCAAGTTCCAACACAGTGTTGTGTCCCTGCACAGTGCTCTCATCACGCAAGATATTCAATTTGTATGTTTGTTGAGTAACTTAGGAATTAAACAAACACTGTTGAACCCCTTTCTAGGGGAAGAGGAGATGGATTTGAAAAAGTGATCTTGATGGTATAAGACGTAGGGATAGTAGTACCTTTTAAAAATAGTAACAAATCCTACTTTTAAAAATCGGATTTATTACCTGATGACTGCTGGTCTCAGATACTTTAACATCTAAAGATCCTGCCAGGACAGCGTACCAGTTTGTTCCAATATCACCCTGGCGAAATACTGAAAAAGAAAAGAGTGGTATAAATATACCAAGTACAGGTTGGTTTTATACCATCACTGGATAGCTTTTCACTGATTATTATAAGCATGACTTGGATCTAACTGAGCTTACCACCCTTCTGCTATCTGTTCCTACACAAAAAAGGCATGTTTTTCCTTATCTCATATCAACCAGCTACATCCTATTTACTCAACATTCTATGAAGTGCAACTCTATGAAACAGAACTCTTCCACATTTACAGAGTTGTAATAAGATATGATGACCCTAGCTATAAGACCCTTTAAATCTAATAAGTGACTTGTGTTCTGTGTGATTTATCTTAATACATTTCATTGTATTGTGATTCTTGGAAAATTATGACTCTGGATGGGTCCACAGTAACAGACCACAGCACCCCAATTTCTGAAATCTATATTAAAAGCAATATATTTTCTACAATAGCATGTCTCCTTTTAAGCTGACTGATGAATGGTATTTTTAAATCTGCTTTGTTTAAAAACTTTAAATACATATTATCAGTGTCAATTTTCTTGTTCATTTTATGAATTCACCGCTTTTAGACATTTGGAAATGAGTCTCATAAAAAAATTTTTGAAACCAATTTTGCTTTAAGTTTGTAATTTCAGAGAAGGAGCATTTAGATATTTAGGTAGAACCTTAGGGCTCATATCATGTTAAGACCAGATTGTATAAAGTAATTCTAAAACACTGGTTCAAAAATCTCATACATGCTGGGAGTGATGGCACACGCCCATAATTCCAGTACTTTGTAGGTTGAGACAGGAGGAATCCAGGTTCAAAGTCAACCTCAGCAACTTAATGAGACCCTCAAAAACTTAGTGAGACCCTGTTTTCAAATAAAAAATAAAATAGGCTGAGTGCAGTGGCACACGCCTATAATCCCAGTACTTGGGAGGCTGAGACAGGAGGATTGCAGGTTCATAGCCAGCCTCGGCAATCTTGTGAAACCCCCGCAACTTAGTGAAACCCTTTTCCAAATAAAAAATAAAAATAGGGCTGGGGGTGTAGCTCAGAGGTAGAATGCCCCTGGGTTCAATCCCCAGTACCCTCACCCAAATCACATTACATAAGCATGGAAGATTCATTTTGAAAATGGCTTCAAGAAACAGAAAAGGATCTCATCCCCAAAAGAATGAGATTTCTGATATAAGTAAGAAAAGAAATGCTGGCTTGAGAATGATACGTATTAGTGATTTAAAAATATAGAAATATAAGCTGGGCAAGGTGGCACATGCCTGTAATACCAGTATTTGGGAGGCTAAGATAGGAGGATCGCAGGTTCATGGCCAGACTTAGCAAATTAGGCTCTCAGAAACTTAATGAGACCCAGTTTTGAAATAAAAAATAAAACAGGGCTGGGGATATAGCTCAGAGGTAATATGTTCCTGGGTTCAATCCTCAGTATCTCACACACACACACACACACACACACACACACACACACTCACACAAAATATGTATATATGTGACGATATTTGCATGTGTATACATGGGAAAGAATCTTGAAGGATGCATACAAAGTGTTAAGAGTGATCTATGAACTGCAGGTCATAGGTGATTTTTTGTTGTTGGTTTTCTATATTTTCTACAGTGATGCTGTGACAGACCCTGCTGCTTTTCTACCCAGAGCCATTCATACCCTCTAACCTAACCAAACCACACTGTATGTGTTTCCACCCTCGTCCATGGGGCCAGGTGCTCAGAGCATGTGCGCTCCTTCCCCAGCCCCACTGGGGTAATCGTGATGGTTCTAAATTAACCCTGGTCTTTCCATTATCTTTGCCAGTGATTGGTTTATACATAAGTATATGATGCAAAACTGGACAATAAGACAACACAGGATGTCTGCTGGGCGACTTCTAAAAGAGACACAAGAAGAAACAGTCTTCACCTGGACTTTTTTTTTTAATGTACTGGAGATTGAACCCAGTGGTATTCTACCTCCAAGCTACATCCCCAGCCCTATTTTATTTTTTATTTTAAAACAGAGTCTCACTAAGTTGTTAAGGGTCTCGCTAAGTGGCTGAGGCTGGCCTCAAACCTACAATCCTCCTGTCTCAGCCTCCCAAGTACTGGGACTATAGGCATGCATCATCATGCCTGGCTCAGCTGAACACTTTTATATGAAACTGTCTGAGGACCATTTATGAGAAGAAGCCTGAGGACAAAAGCCTATGCCTCAGGATGCACACCAAAAAGAAAAAGGAGAGAGAGACAGGAAGGATCTGGGGCCTTAATAATGTCATCGAGCTACTTCATTAACCAGCCCTGAAGTCTTCTTACCTCAGAACTCTTTATATGTGAGTAATTGATTTTTCCCCTTCTTGTATGAGTAATTGATTATTTAAGGCAGTTGGATGTGTAAATTGACTGTTACTGTGATATAAAGCATACCAACAGATGGAAAATATTACCTTTTTAATTAAAAAATACTTCTAAAAAATGCAGCTTTCGGCTTGTCATTTTATTCTCCCTGCCCCTTAGTCACACTTGGAATTGATGACATTACTGGAGTTAATTCAAAACATCACTGCCAGCACTAGTTAAGAAAACTTTTTAGTGAGTGGCCTATTGGTCACATATTTCTTGAACTAAAGATGATAATTACCTGAATTTCTAAGGATCTAGAAGGATCTAGATAAATGAATGAGTCAATATGTCTTTCCAGCTCCATCTGGAAAGTCCTGGACAAACCACAGACACACCATGAAGAAAGGCGGCGAGGGAGCGCCTCCGTGGAGCTGGAATGACGGAGGCGAGGCCATGTCCCGCTGGCTTTGACTCAAGCCCAAATACTCAATAAATACCGTGCACGCTATCTACCCCCAAGGGGAACCGCGAATGAGCACAAACCATGAAGATACACCGCTGGAGTTGTATTTCTTACATGTAATTCCTTTTTCCAGGTTCTCATAATAACCGCACAAACAAATCTGATGAAGGAGATTTGGGTGAAATTTCTCAAAAGCTTTAACTTCTTTCAGTCGTGTGAAGATTATATCCACATCTTCACTGGAGCGTTCCAACGGTCTGCACAGGAGAAAAAAGACACAAAAAGCTGGATCAGTCAGGATTTACTTGAAAAGAAGCATAATTCTGATTACATTCAAATTTATGCAACTATCTCAACTGCAAGGGCTTCACTACAAATATCCCCTACCTATCCCCCCCACCCCCGCTGTAGGTATTTTGGGGCCTTTGCCAACCATTTACTTTAAATCATTACTATTGCAGCCAGGCGTGGTGGCACACGCTTGTAATCCCAGTACTTTGGGAGGCAGAGACCAGAGGATCAGGGTTCGTGCCCAGCCTCAGCTCTCTCTCTCCCTCTCCCTGTCTCTCTGTCTCTCTGTCTCTCTGTCTCTCTCTCTCTCTACTTAGTGAGGCCCTCCGCAACTTTGTGGTTTCAAAATAAAGTATAAAAAATAGGGCCAGGGGCATAGCACGAAGCCCCTGCCTTCAATCCCCGGTACCGCAAAAAAAAAAAAAAATCATTACTATTGCAAATGGCGATAGCAGGAATCAACCTCAGAGTCATGAGTTCAAGGTAATGTTTGTGGGCAGTGTGTGAGTGCTCTGCACCAGGATGTGGTAAGATACATGAAAATGTAGATTTTACTAAAAATTGAGATCACGGGAGCCAGTTAAGTCAAGCACATGAGCCAGTTTTGTTTTGGTGTTTTGTTTTGACAGACCTAGGAAACTAATATAGAAGGTGTGTGTTTCAGATGTCACAGCCATAAGATGGAGAATGATGAACAACACACAAAAGACTCTGTGTACATGACAAATGACCTCCACCGTGTGAAGCTACTGAGACGGGTGTGGTGGGGAGGGGGACCACAGCATTTCCTAGCATTACCCAGACTACGACAGAAGGCAAGACAAGATGTACCAGAGTGTCCAGGACCTTGGGACAGTGTCAGAGACAGATCCATCGTGCCATGAGAGATGAACACAAGCAGATGACCCGTCACTAAGGGAAAGACCTAGACGTGCACTTCCATGAGCTTAGTTTATGGAAGCGCCTCCCCTCTCAACTTTCACCCCATCATACTTTTCAGCCCAAGAAAACCAGATTCAAAGAAAATGCCCACAAGCACTGCTCGCCTCCCAACTAGTGCTGCAGAAAGGTCTAGATTCTGCTTCCTGGGGAAGAAGGGAGATCCTGACACAGGATGAAGTGCCTGAGAGACTGACAGAATTTCAGCCTTTATCTAGCATTATGGTTTCAGTATGTCCCCCAAAACTCACATGTTACAAACATAACCCCAGTGCAGCTATGGTGAGAGGTGGGGACTTTAAAAGG